>JABUQX010127443.1:0-25000 GCA_015478945.1 Trachelipus rathkii | reverse complement strand
ATATATATATATATATATATATATATATAATATATATATATATATATATATATATATATATATATATATATTATATATATAGATATAATATATATATATATATATATATATATATATATTGCCACGAACATATTACCTTTTAAGTTTAATGCATGTAAAAGTAAATAAATATACAAATATCTGCATATTTCTATATAATTACGCATGTACCAGCATATATATGACACGATCATTATGTATTATTATACACATTCATTAATGTATAAAAAAAGTTTGTTGTTTTTAGGTTTCTGTGTTAAGAATAATAATAAACTTACCAATTCAACAAATATTATTGAAATAAAAATAAAATATTATTATTTATAAAATCATTTTATATAATTTATCTTTTAACCCTTTGACCTTTAAATCTTTCAATATTTTTACTTCGAATTTTGAAGTCTCTTTTTTTTTTTTTTTTTTTTTTATCTAGCCATCAATTTTATTTAATTTCTTCACCTATTCCAGTAGTTAAATAGGTTATACCCACTACCTACTTATTTTTTTTTTTCGCTTGCAGAGTAAGGATTGTCCAATGCATTTTTATATATTAGTTGTAAGTTCTCTTCAAGATGCTACTCGTATATATAGACGCGCACACGTTAAAATTAATAATAATATTATTAATCATAATATATATATATATATATATATATATATATATATATATATATAATATCCTCGATATGTATATTTTATCTAAATGGAGTATCCTTTATATACATATTTTGTATATAAATATATATATATATATATACATACAGACATACATACATAAACAATATATACATACATGGATAGTCTAGGTGGGACGGATTATTTTATCATATATATATATATATATATAATATATATTATATATTTATATATATGTAGTATATATATATATATAATATATTATAATATATATTAATATATAAATATTATATATATATATATATAAAATATATATATATATGTATATAATAGATATAATATATATATATATATAATAGATATATATATATTATAGATAATATATAATATATATATATATAATATAATATATATGTAATATATGTGTGTGAGTGTAATTAAATCTGTGTGTGTTGTAAGTAAAATCTTGTGAGTGTTAAGTAAATCTGAGATGTGTGAGTAAGGTAAAATTCTGTAAGTGTCGAGTTGTAAGTTTAAATCTGTCTATGTGAGTGCTAAGTAAATCCTGTGTGAGTGTTAAGTGTAAATCTGTGTGTGCAGCTTAAGTGTAAATCTTGTTTGAGTGTAAGGTAAATCTGTGTGTGAGTAAGTAAATCGGTTGCAAGTGTAAGTAAATCTGTGTGAGTGTAAAGCCGTTTTCGTTTATGAGTAAGTAAATTCTGTGTGTGAGTAAGTAAATCTGTTTGGTGTAAGTAAAATCTGCTGTGTTTGTAGTAAATCTAGATGTGGTGTAAGTGGGTTATAAAGTGTCCATAGTGTGTATGTTATAAGTGTCATAGTTTATGTAAGTGTAAGTGGCTTATTAATGTCATTAGTGTTGTATGGTATAAGTTTGTCATAGTTGAAATGTGTGTATAAGTGTCATAGTTAATGTGTGTATGGGTGTGTATAAGTAGCCTAGGTGTGTAAATGTAAGTGTAAGCGTCTATGGGTAAATGTAAAGTTGTCATAGTGAAAGTGTTATGCATAAAGTTTGTAAGTGTTGTGTGTGTGTGTTTGTAAGATGGTGTAAGGTAAATCGTGTGTTATGTAAATCTTGGTTGTAAGTAAATCTGGTGGTGTGTGTAAGTAAATCTTGTGTGAGTGTAAGTAAGTGTGTGTGTGTTTGTGTGTGGTGTGTGTGTGTGTGGTGTGTTGTGTAGTATGAATATATATAATATATATATATATATATTATATATATATATTATAATATATATATATATATATAGTATCATATATTAAATATATATATATATTATATATATATATATATATAAATATATATATATATATATATATATATATATATAAATAAATATTATATATATATATAATATATATATATATATATATATATATATATATATATATATATATATATATATATATATATATTATATATATATATATATAAATATATATATATAATATTAATTATATATATATTAATAATATATAAATTATATATAGTATATATAATAATTTATTATAATATATCATAATATATTAGGTGTTTCGAGCGTGTCTGCCCTGCTGTTTGTTCAAAGATATTCCCACCGTGGTAGTTCATAGAGACAAAAATAATTATTTTACGCCTTTTGTTTATGTAATTCTGTAATTTTTTAATAAAAAATAATTAAGATAAAAATAAATTTTTGTATTATTATAATATTATTATATCATTATATTTATTATTATTGAATTAATTAATTATTATTATTATTATATATTATGATTTATTATTATATTATTATTATTATATTATTATTCATTATTATATTATTATTATTATTATTACTATTAAAATCGGAAAATCATTCTATCCTACTTTACAGGAAAACAATTGCAAGAAACTGCCTTCGAAAAATGCTGCGCAATTGCTCTTCACGTGCTAGTTCTAGAGGACAAAAATAATATTTAGCGCATTTTACATTGTAATTATTTTAATAAAATTAAATTAAGAAATAAAAATAAATTCGTTATTATAATATTTCTGATTATTGATCATTATTATTTTGATTATTATTATTATAAATTCCCGTTTAAACCATTTGGAGAGCAAAAATGTATATGCGCACTGCCAGGCAAAAATCCTCTCGTCTCTCTCTCTCTCTCTCTCATCTCTCTCTCTCCTCTATATATATATATATTATATTATTAATATATATATATAATATAAATATCATATATATTATATAAATATACTATAATATATATTATATATATATATATATATATATATATATATATATATATATATATATATATATATATATATATATATATATTTTATTTTTTTTATTATTTTTATTATTATTATGTATTTATTATTAATTTATTATTATTATTATTATTATTATTATATTATTATTATTATAATTATTAAACTTCGATTCTCAATTCTTATCTATACCTGAAAATTAAATTATATATTCTCTCAATTCGTACCGTTGGACGTGTGGTTAAAAGGTCAGTGATTTGCCTTGGAGGTGAGCGGTCGAGTTCTATTTTGAAATATGATCGGATAGAACTCGAAGCTGTGAAGACGATAAGGCTTGAGGTGGTAAGGAAGGTTAAGAACAGATAAAAAGGGACGGTGAAAAATCGTGAGTCATGACCACGTGGGCGCAGGTGTGTGTGTGTGTGTGTGTGTGTGTGTGTGTGTGCAGATGGGTGGCGGGACGGGTATGGTGGGACGGGGTACAAGGAGGGATGTGACACAAGGCGTGCGGATGTGAACCTACGGTTCAGGTGGGATGGGAAACGCGCCGGGCGGGAACGCGGCTGCAGAAACGCGGCGGGCTTGCGCCTTCAACGCTTAAGCCTGTCTCAATAGTGAGACCTGCGGGTGCGGGGGATCCGAAAACAATGCAAGGTGTTTAAGACATCAACAAAGGGCTAAGCCCCTAAAGGAAGATCAAAAACTACCGTGGGCAAAAAAAATTGACCCAAGTCGAAAATTAGGGTGGGGTTACGTACAACGGTGCATAACGCAACCGTTTGGCGCAACACTTTCTTCGAAGGGGTTGCCAAAAATTAGGGTGGCCAAAAAATACCGTGGGCAAAAATGGGTGCCAAAAATGGGTTGGCCAAAAAAATACCGTGGGCCAAAATTGACCCATGGAAGACCAAAGGTTGGTCGAAAAAAGGTAACGGTCAAAAAAGGTCAAGGCCAAAAAAGTTCAAGGTCAGGTAAAAAATTTGGCCCAAAAAATACGGTTTGGGCCAAATTTTAGGTGGCGTAAAAAGGGTAAAAAAAGGTCAACGGTCAGGGGTAAAGAGGCTTAGTCCGGAATCCCCTTCCTACTACTATTGCACATTTCGGGAAAATAAAAATAATTTTATATATTTCAAATTCTAATATCTGGACTTTGAAAGAAAAAACAATAAAATTATGGATACTCAAATATCTCATATAAATAATTATTTTGCAATATATAATATATGGCGCGCTCGTCTTGAACGATCTGATGAATCTTTACTACAGTGACGAGCAACGTCTCATCGTACGCTTCTGCGTTGCGATGCCTCACTCTGGTCGTGGGTAGATTAGGCATATAGTATATTATATATATATATTATATTATATTATATATATCATATATACTATATATAATAGCGGAATATAGTAATAGCGTCGCGCTTCGATACTACTAGTACTACTATATCGTATTCGTATTATCGATATATATCATACATTACTCAATATGCTCAGCTACATACTGCACGTGTATACATATATTAGTTAGTCCATAAAGTCTATTTATCGTTCGCTTAAGTATATACTATAACATATATACTATAGTATATATCTACCGTAACTCATTACTATATATACATATTTGACATAATACATCTATATATATATATATATATAATATTATTATATGTTAATACTTCATATAAATAATATATAAGAGGTATCACGCTTATAGTTTACCTTATATATATAGTATATATATATAGCTATATATCCATTAATTACTATTTATATTATACGATTTATAACATCTTACTATTTATATATCTATAAATTAACTAATCTAAGTATACTACGCTTACTATAACTCTATATAAAGTACGTATACGTTCCTTTAGTTATCACTGTTATCATCAATCAGGTAAGCTTCACTGCTTTATAAATATCCTCATGAATAGTACGCCTATGTCTCTGCCCCGATACTCATCTCTCTCCTTCGCATATATATATCTCTTATCTAATTATTGAACTATAATTTAATAATTTATACGTGCCTGACCTCTATACGAACCTGCCCCGCCTATCTACTTGACTTAATTCGAGATGCGTTCCACCTGCCGTACTACCTCTTACTACTCTCCAGTTAACTTATACAGGAGATATAACACATCTATCAGCACCTATGTGTACGCATACAACTCTTTGCATCTTAATATAGCATCTATATAATATTCTTCAAATATTAACATTGATCGTCGATTCACTTAACCGTTATGGTAGATGTAGATATACTCGAAATAGTAAGTACTATATATTCTTCATACTGCATTAATCGGACTTCGCCAGTAGTAATATAATATCTTAGTGATATTAGTTAATTTACTAATATATATAATATATATATACTATATTATATATATATATAATATTATAATAATATATATATTTATATATATATAATACTTGACTAATAGCTATATTAATATATATATAAATATATATACTATATTATATATATATATATATATATAATATATATATTAAATTACTTATATATTTAATTATTATAATACTATTATTATTATATTTTTATTATTAATGGCATTATTATTATAATTAATTAATTAATTAATATTATTATAATTAATTATTATATATATATATATTATTATATTATTATAATTAATTTATTATAATTATATTATTTATTATATATTAATATTTAATTATTTTAAGTTAAGCTTATATAAGTATAAGTAGTATATTGTAAAGTAGTAGTAGTAAGTGTAAGTTAAGTAGTAGCCTTATATAAGTAGTAGTAGTTGCAACCCATATTATAATTATTATATTTTATTTATATATTTGACGAAAAAAATAATAGGTACCTTTCTATTAAGGTTTATAACATATATATATAAAAGTATATTTATTTATTTTTATGATTATTATTTAATTTTATTCAAATTATATTATGTTTAAAAATATTTCATATGATAATATTTTATTTAATAATATATTATAATTTAATTTAATTATATAATAATAATTGTTTTATCTTTATATAATAATTATATTCTTGTACAAGTTTGAAAAAATTTCAATTCTATGCTACCTTCATGATATTCATGAATCATCTTCGTTATGTATATAAAATAACTTTAATTTTTGAGTGTATAACTCATAATAATTTAAAATTATAAATATTACATTCAAAACATGACATTTATTTTCTAAGTAAGTGGATTGGTACCGATTCAAAGATGATGAGGTGCCATAGTATATTATTATATAAATTGAGTTAATAAAATTAATAATTGGCACGCTTCACCCGGGTGACTTAATAGGTGTCCCAATTAGTTATGTTTATTTAATTCGCATTGAAATTTATTCAGTTGGAGACCTGGTGCGGTCCAGTTGGGTACTATATAGGCGCTCATTGATATTGCACCACATTATTACTTGCCAGACGGATTATCCGGAAAATTCAAATTATTAAGTAAAATGAAAATAGAAAATATTTCTTTCTTATATATTAATTATATATAATATAATATTATATATTAATATATATAATATATTATATATATAATTAATATAATATATTATATATATATATATTATATATATCTATATAAATATTATAATATATATAAAATAATATAATATATATATATTTATATATAATATATATATAATATATATATATTATATATATATTATTTAATATTATATTAATTAAATTAATTATAATATATATATATATATATATAATTAATTATATATATATATATTAATATTATAATATATATTATTATATTATATTATTATGAGCAAAAGCCCAGTTTATCTGCTCCAGTAGAATCAGTAAATCAGATTAAGAAAATCTTGTGATATATATATATATATTATATATTAATTATACGGGATCGAATCTATCGCCGATTTTTCTTCGTACCATGAGTTACGTTTTGAATAATATATATTATATATTATAATATTATATATATATTATATATATATATAATATATATATATATATATATATATATATATATATATTTAATATTTATAATAATCTAATATATATATATTATATAAATTAATATATATATATATATATTATATATTAATATTATATTAATATATTAATTTATATATATATAATATTTAATATTATATTTAATATATAAATTATAATACCCACTTGTATACTTTGAGAGGTCGGGACGAAGAGATTAAATCAATAGATGTAAGGGGACCCTTGGCATTGATGGATATACTTAGTTCCATAAATTATTTAAAATGTGAGAGAGAAGAGAGAGGAGGAGAGGGAGCACGACTAGTGATATTAATCTGTGGTATGGGTGATAGTTATCTCCCGTCTGTAGTTATGTGGATGTGAGTAAGCGTTATAGTGAAGAGAGATTTGAAATTTATTAATAAATATTAACACGGGAACACCATAGAAAAATGAATATTCGCAGCTAATCATTAAAGTGATTAATTTATAAAAACACTTAGAGAATTAAAACGGAGAATTGAGTACTTAATTAAAAATGATTAAATCATTTAGAACAACTAATCGATGGATAAAACATTATTATCATATATATTACAGTACGGTGTTTTTTTTTTTATTTTTTAATTTTTTTATTTTTTTTTTTTTTTATAAACGTAAAAAAAACCTGATATTTTATATATATATAATTATTTAATTAATTTTCTGGAAGTTTAATTAATAAAAAACAATAAGTCTTAGACTAATTATATATATTATATTACTAATCTATTATATATATATATATATAATTATTATATTAATAATTAATAATAATAATATAAAATTTATATATATATTATATATATTAAAATAATTAATATATATATAATATATATATATATATATATATATATATATATAATATATATATATATATATATATATACTCTAAGTGGCTGAGCCTAGTAGTTATCAATAATAATTTCTTTGAGTTTTAGGCAAATATCTAATAATATTATATTTATAATATTATAATATAAACACTGTTACTACAATAACTACTTATTAATACTTAACTGTAATGATTAGTTTCCATAGATTATGATGTATTCATGTGAGTTTTAACTTTTTAATATAAGCTCTTTCTTCACTGAGCTTGGTTTTTAATTCTCATTAAGTTGTTTTAAAAAGATTATTATACACTTTAATTACACGGTTCATCAATTCTCTTTTATAATTTTTTATATTTCACTTACTAAGTGCTTTAATAATAATCACGAATTCCTCTTCTCAGTGATTCACATTACACTAACTACTAAGATTGGATAATAATTAACTGATAATACTACATTTTAATTTTTTATAATGAACTATGTAGTACTAATGATTACCTAGCATTATAGAACAAAGTGAGGTACCTTACATTATCATTATTTTATATATATTATATATATATATAATATATAATATTTATTATATATTAGACGTAATATTATAAGTATGATACGTATTAATATATACTAATTACCTTATTATACTATATATTATGAATAATATTATTAATATATATATATTATATATACATACTAATTATATTATATATATATATTTTGATATGCTATTATAATTATAATTATATTTAATATATATATATATATTATATATATTAATAGATATATTTATTTTAATATATTATATATATATATATATATTAATTCATATATTTTTTTATATATAATTAGTATATATGATGATTAGATATTAATAATTTAATATTTAATAGATATGATATAATTAATATAATAAAATTAATATAATATATATAATTATTATATTTAACGATAAATATATATATATAATGAGAATTATAATATATATATTATATGATATATATATGTATATAGATATTATACGATATATAGTTTTAATATATATTATTTAATGTATTTAATATTAATGTATTTATTATAGTATAATATAATTATCATATGTATTATTTTATAATAAGCTATAAGGTATATACAATTTTTACTTATACTTTATCTGCATGATTTCAAATTTCTGTATTTATATTTATTAAACTCAATATCACCTGATACAATGATGTTGATTTAAGCACAGAGACGTGATCATTACAAGAAGATAATCTTATACTAGAAATTTATATATTCTTATATATAATAATATATTATATTTAATAACATATATATACTATACTATATATATAATATTAATATATATTAATAAATATATATAATTATAATATAATTTATATATATTAATATATATTAATTAATATATTAATATTAATATATATCTATATATATATATATAATATATATATATATAATATATAATAATATATTTATTATATATATATATATATATATAAATATATTAGTATATATATATAATATATAATATATATATTATATATATTAATATAATATATATTATATATATATATATATTAATAGTTAATTAATTATATTATTATATTATATATTATATACTATATATTATAAAATTTTAATATATATATTAATGATATATATATTAATAATATATATATATTATATGATATATATATAATATATATATATATTTAAATATAAATAATATATATATATTAATAATTATTTATATTAATATTTATATATAAATATTATATATATAAATTATTATTTATATTATATTAATATATTTATTGAGATATAATATATATTATATATATATATAATATATATATATATATATATATATATATATCACTATATTATTATATATTTATAACTAGTCTAGTAACAATGCAAATATATCTATATATGTAAAGTCGTTTTATGGTTTAAAACTAACGAACACCCTAGAGTAGGACCGACATGGAGGTAGATAATACAGTTAGGTGTACGTTGCGGACTTCTTTCTTAAAACTTCTTAGATGGTGGACGAATTAGGCGACTACTCTATCGACTCATTATCTTGGCACCTCACTCCTTCAAAAGTGAACCATTCTTGAATGAACAACTTCCTTCAAAAATTACAGAGCTTTACAACATCTTATCGAGGACACAGATGATTAATAAATTCCTTTATTATAATATGTGAAAGCTTGGTCATACGGAGAACCACGGGATGATGCGAGAGTGACAGAGGCTCGGGGGACGAAGTTGCCCCCGTCATCCACCTAGAGGCCGAGAGACCCCGACAACTGACATGTATGCGGTCTACTCTAGGGTGTTCGTTAGTTTTAATCATAAAACGACTTTATATTTATATATATAGTAATTATAATATATATATAATATATATTATATATATATATATATATATATATATATATTAATATATATATATATATGTATATATATATAAATACTATATATATAATATATCATATATATATATATATACATAATATATATATATATATATAATAGTATAATATAATATAATTTCTCTATATATATATATCAGTATATATTTTATATATAATAATAAAATACATATTAACACCCCGCTCAATGATTTTTATTATAAATAACACACAAATAATCAATAAGTAATTAAATAATAAATATTTGAAAAGCGTATTTTATTACCATAATATTAGAAAGCTATACCTAACACACAATTCATAGTTTAATTACTTATAATAATAACATTTATAAAAAATATTATTAGCTAACTTAGATCGTATTATAGTCTAAGATAGGCTAATTACCTATTATTAATTATCTCGATTATATACTACAGTGAATTAATAATATAGAATTTATGGTCAAAAGCTTCGTATACCGACTCCTCAGGTTGTGAATATAGTCTAATTTAATTATATTATTAAAAACAGTGGAAACTTGTGTAATCAGAGTATTAAAAAGACCGCGGAGGATCTGATCAGCGGAGTTGCAATCAAAGTTTTTTTTTCGTAGGTCAAAATAATTTTTCAATCTTGAATAATAGATCAGAAAAAATCTTGACTTTTGCTATACGATTATTATGTTAATTTAATAATAATTAATTATTGTTTTTATCTCTTTGCATCATACCAAATTTTTTAAAATTATGAGGAGTATTTATTAAAAATAGAAAAATGATACTAGGATACTGTGAATCTACATATGGATCTAAGAATCAATTATCTCAAAAGTAGTACCTAGTGCACTTTAAGTAGAGAATAAAGGAATCATTATTTTATATTTGACTCCCGTAGAATTAACTAATTGACCACCTAGATATCGCTACTATTAAAAAAGGGAATCAAGTAGAAATTTAAGTCGGCGGCTTAACAGGCTAGCCTTGAAAAGAAATCATTATATACTAATAAGTATATATATATATATATATATATATATATATATAATTAATATATATTTATATATATATATATATGTATTAATAAATTACTAAATAAACTATTAAATTAATAACGAAAAACCAAAAGAATAATAAATAAATAAAATATTAATACTCTTTTATTTCATAAATCGATTTTTTAAAATACATAGATTTATATGGCTTACATAATAAGTGATTTAAATTAACAAAAGGAATATAATAGATGAGAAATAGGGTGACTACTATGAGTGAGTGATCGTATTTATCGTCTAATTTTATAGGACACTAAGTAACAATAATAATTTAATTTTATAAAATTATATTTATATTAGGATAATAATCATATACATAAAAATAATGGAGCAATGAGGCGTATATAAGATACATTAATACTTCATGATAATACCATATACCCATCGCAAATAAATAAGGATCCAGTTCAACTAATAAATAATTGCTAATAATCCGCAAAACAGAATAAACGAAATCACAATATATGCCATATTTATATGTTATATAAAGTAAATTTAATCCATACTGATTTTGAGGGTCATAAGAATTACATTATTGCCTTTCATTTAATGAGTACGGTAATAATAAAAAATCAATCCCAATAATTAAATTAAATTAATTAAATAATAATTAATTATAATAATTATTATAAATAAAACTATAATAATTAATTAATTAAATTAAATAATTGATACACAATTAATATTATAATAATTAATCTTAAATTAATAATATTAAATATAATTAATAATAATAATTATATAATAATAAATGAAATAATTAAAGAATAACATAAATCCTAATTAATATATAATATCCTAATAATAATAATATAATAATATTTAAATTAACTAATAATTAATATATTTTAATTAAATAATAATAATTTAAATATAATAATATATTAATTTTAATAATTATAACTATAATAATTATTATATTGCTAATAATAATTACAGATAGAATTAACATTCAATTAACTTCTATATTAAATAAAATTTAATAATGAGACATATAAGTATAATATAAGTAGAGTTATAATTTAAATATAAAATATAGTCAAAATTAACATCTGTAACTAATTTAGCAATGAATAAATAAAATTATATGCGAGTCAATAAATAAAATAATAATAATAATTTTAATTAATATAATAATAATAATAATAATAATAATTAATAATAATAATAATATAATAATAACTATATAATAATTGATAGACCAAATAACTAAAATTATATGACTACAATGAATTCAAAATTTAATGTAATTAATAATCATATTATATTATATAATTAATAATTTTAATAACTAATTTTAATAATAAATATATATATATATATTGAGAATATATATATAAAAATACAAGTTAATGGATATGATATTAGATAATTAGTTAATTACAATTGTATATTGATTATAAGAAATTATAATAACAATATAATAATCAATTACCAATAAATAGCAATTTTTAAATATTAAAATTATGAGAAATTAATAAATAATAAATATTTATTATATATATAATCAAAATATTTCATACTTTATAAAATATACCTTTAATAAACACGTTATGACCTTAATGTAAATTCTATATTCAATATAAGTCATTTTTACAAACTCCATAATTTTGAAAGGTCTTTTCTTTTTTTTTTTATTATTTACTATTTTAACTTAGGCCTAATTACTCAAATAATTTCTAAGTAATAAATTATCAATAATTCACCTAATCATAATAATCCAAGTTAGAATATAAAAATTAGATTATAATTATATTATACACCTCAAGTCATTACCATAATATTTTATATATATTATACTCTCAAGGAATTAAGAGACTATCTCAGAGATTGCAATAGACAATAGCGGTATTATTCTACGGACTATACCAAATTAAGGCGCATCTAATTACATTTATTAAGTTAATTATATACAGGGTTGTATATAATAGGTATACCTCAATTCATTTATGACTTACGTTAGTAAATACTAATAACTATTAATATTTATGAAATACAGCGTACACATTATCAAGTGTAAAATTTGAGAGTGAGATACTATTATTAAGCCTTAATTTGACAACACTAAAGTTCCGTCGTCTATGAAGCCCTATATTAAAATAATTGTAAATCTGATTTAAAATTTATTTATATAAGTTAAATTAGCGGGTTTTAAGGGAGTGAGGCTTAATGAATCCCTAAAACGAATATTTCCTCCAAATTAGAGTTTAAATAATAATAATAAATTATATAAATTAAATTAAATTATAATATAATAATAATGCAATAATAAATAATTATTTAAAAAATTTAATTAATAAATTAATATAATATAATAATAATAACATTTAATAATATTTATAATTAAAGATTAATAATAATATAATGATAATAATATACAATAATACTAATAATAATATACTATATAATTAATTATATTAATAATAATTATACATAATAATAATAATATTAATAAATAAATGAATCCTTAAATAGTGGATAATAAGTACATAAATATAATAAAATAATGAGTAATGATAATATATAATAACCTAATTTAAATAATAATAAATATAACTAAATAATAATATATAATAATAATTAATAAAAACGTTACATATAATAAATAATATTATAAAATTAATATTAATTTAAATAAGAATTAAAAACATATCTAACTAATTATTGCAGGATCATATGTATAAACATATTCGACTCACATATCGCGACCAAGTCCCTATATATCCAAAGCTAATACGTTACCACGTATATGAACGGTGACTATACATATGAACTAGTGATTAGCACCTAATAATAAATATAGAATTTTACCGTAGATATATAGCACAGTCTGAGGTATAACTTTATTACTTCTGAAAATGATATCTTTAGTTGATATAAAAACAATTTAATAGCATGAAAGTAATCCTACCTAAATGTCCATAATAATAATAATAATAAAATAATAATAATAATAATAATAATAATAATAATAATAATAATAATAATAAATATGTGATATAAAACTAAAAAAAAATTTGGAAATGATAATAATAATAAATTAATATTATATAATAACTAATTAATAAATATATAATATAGTATAATATTATAATTAATATTAATAATAATATTAGATATAATAATAATTAAATAATGAATATATATTTATTAATTAATTATATTATATAAATAATTAATATAATATAATTAAATAATTAATTAAATTAAATAATGCCTTAAAGTAAATAATGAAATCAATTCAATAATTATACTCATTTAAATATGATAATTTCTTTATCTAATATTAAAAATATTAATATAATTTTAAAATATAATTTAAAATAAATATAATAATAATTATATTAATTAATAATATTTTAAATCAGAATACAATAAATTTCAAATAATATATATAATATAAAATAATAATAATTTTAAATAATAATAATAATAAAATATAATTAAATAATAATAATAATTAATAATAAAATATAATAATAATAATAATAATAATTAAATTTTATAATAACATTCAGAAATATATGTAAATAACATTTAATAATATAATATAATTTAGAATTAATAATATTATTTAAATTAAATATATTAATAATAATTAATAATAATAATAATTAAATGTAATAAATAATAATAATAATTGTTAATAATAAGAATAATGAATAATATATTATAATTAATTAATTCTTAAACAAAATAATAATAATAATAATATATAAATAATTATATTAAAAATAATAAAAATAATAAATATAACATTATGTAAACCAAACTAAAACTTTATACATTAATAGTGATTAACTAATTAAATAATAATAATTAAATAATAATTAATATATAAAATATTAAAATAAATAATTAATAATAATATAATATCTATAATGAATAAATATAAAAATATATATTAATAATAAAAATAATAATTTAGTTAAGTTAATATTTAGTATATATAGTAATAATAATAGTGTAAGTAATCATATAGATAATTTAAGTATGATAGTGTTAATAGATATAAATAATACTCATTGATATAAAGTCACAACAAAGAATCAAATGAATTAATAATAATAATAAAACAATTACAGAATAATAATGAATATAATAATAATAATATAATAATAATAATATAATAGATAATATAATAATAATAATATAAAATAATAATTAATAATAGAGAGTAATAAATAATAATAATAATAATAAAGTTGTATAATATAATAAGAATAAATAATAGAGTGATAGTGGGAGATAATAATAATAATAGTATAATAAAATAAAATAATAATAATAAGTAATTAATAATAATAATACATTAATAATAATAATAATAATAATAATAATATACGTAGAATGTTATAGAAAAATCAATGAGAGTTGTAAAGTAATAATGAATAAAATAGATATAATAAATTCATTGAATAATTGTTGAATGAATTTGTATAGATTATAAATAAATTACATGTGTGAGATTAATAAATAAATAATAAGGTTAATATTAATAAATGGGATACCGACCTGAACATTAAATTCTATGTGACATCTAGTAGTGTGAGTTAGTATAATGAGTTAATATCAATTAACATTTTTAATGTAAAGTATATGAAAGTTATAGAAGAGGATAAAATATCAGTAGGAGCTTAATAATAGATTGTAACTCTGATATATAAGTAATAAGTATCATTGCTAGTCATCTAATAAGTGTGTAAATGATATAATAAATTACTCAATTAAATTAAATAATTAGAATAATAATAATAATAAGAAATAATAATAATAATAATAATAATAATAATAATTGACTGATTTATTGTTTTTTACAGTAAATCTGTGTGTGTGGAAGTAAATCTGTGTGAGTGTAATAATTGTAAATAATAAAATTAATTGTGTGATAATAATAATAATTGTAAAGATAAAAATTTCTGAGTGTGAGTGTAATAGTGAGATTTAATATAATAATAGTGATATATCAAATTAGTGTGTATGTATAAGTGTTCATATGTGTAATAGTTAAAAGGTAAACTTGAATAATAATCATTTAAAAAAAGTTGTTTCAAATTATAAGTTGAATAGTATAATTGATATATATAAAATGAGTGAATAATATAGATATGTAATGTGTGATTATATAGTATCTTAAAGTAGTTAATATACATTAGTACATAATACATAAGGATAAGAATAATAATAATAATAATTAATAATATTAATAATGTTATATGGGTATTCATAACATCCAAACCCCAAATCATCATTGAGCTGGTGTTAATATAATATACTGTAGCGCATAGAGGATGAGTGGAGTGTAAGAGTGGAGAGTAGTGCAACAGATCAAATGGAAGGATTTAAAATTGTTAAAGTAATGTTCTAGTGAATGTATGGCATAAGGGTGTAATGATTGGTTATGAGTCATCACTATTCCTCGTTAGAATATGCATCTAACGAGAGAGGGAATGCCCTCGTTAGTATTTAGGATAATAAGAAGCTTTCTGAATATTTCTACGAAACGACCTGCATAGTTGGCTGGTGTTATATGAGTACATCATCTCGTGGTATAGTCAAAATATCTTTAGTGGTTGGTATATGTTTATTATTCCCGGAGGTCGGTAGATTTATATTGCGCCTTATTATGAGATGGCCCTCCGTAATTTTCTGTTAGGGTGAATTTTTGCTTTGTCTTAAGGTAATGGAATTTGTGCTACGGAGATTGTTTGTTCTTAAGTTTGGTTTTGTACAAGTATGTTAGTCAAAAGATCATTTGCAATTCCATTTGTGAATTTAAAGATGTGACTTCTTTTGTAAAGTATTGGTAGAGGGTAAATCTGTGACTACTTACTGTTAGGGTATAAATATCAATTTAGTTGTGTGTTAGTAGTGTGGAATGAGGTAGGATATGTTTGTGTGTAATAAGTGGGTTGTGGGGTGGTGTGGTGTGGGTTCTAGCGGTGTAGAGGCTTCGGGCGCCCTGATATTACCATACGGAAAAATTATTGTTTATTTTTATGTACATAAGATTAGTAAGGTTATTGTAGTAGGTATTCACTTTGCTTAACTATTAAACTCACTATTATTACATACTGAAAAGACAGTGATATAAGATATACTAGGTGAGGATTTAAAACAAAACAATAGTAAAGTGTTTTTTAAAATATATTTTGAAACAAAATTCCTTTAATCTATTTTAAGGAATATATGCTCATTAAGTTATAGCATTAGGATATATATTGACTAAATGAACTTATTTTTTATAGTGTTCATTTGAAAGTTGTTGCTACTATAGGTTTTTTGGGGTGAAATAATACCAAAACTGTATATTTGTGGATTAAGAAGCCCATTTTATAAATGGGCAAATATTTATAATTAGGTAAGTTGTGCATTGGAACTAATTTTTCATTAATATAGATGTATATTTTATCCATAGAGATATTTAAAAGTGTAGGATTTTGATATATAATCTTGATGACTAGATATGAAGTATTTGTTTTCTGGATAAAGGGATAGGGTTGATCTAGACTCTTAGGGTAATCATAAGTATAGGTATAACTTTATTGCAGATTTTTAATTTTCAGTTGGATAGTAATTAGTAATTCATATAATTTATATTGAGTTTGTATTATTAATTAAAAGAGCGGCTATATAATTGGTGTGAGATTTTACTTTTTTACTATAATATATATGTTATTGTAATATCCAGTTCCGTACCAACTCTTAGAAAGTCGGTAGTATACTTTTATTCTATGAGTCCCATATTTAATATACAACATACTCAATCGTCAGATATAGCCTGATACTTCTTTTATGAGAATGCTAATAGATCCGTTCTCTGTTTCTGGTTAAATCTTCGTAGACTGCTATAAGGCGTGTTACCCCTACATATTATAAAGGTTAAGTAAAGTAAGTGAAGTTTAAATTCATTTGTTGACTAGTGCGTTGGCTATAATATTGTTTATAACTATGTTCATTACAACCTATATTTTATAATATCATTACAATTTTATGTCTTTACTTATGTATTGTGGGACGTGTTTATCAAGGTGTCGTTTCTGACCCTTGAGATGCCCCCTATTCGGATTTCAGTGAGGAATGCGGTACCTTGAGCAGTCTGTGGTTGAGTATCTTTATGAGTACAGCCAAAGATAATTTATCCACAGCGCTCTTTGAATTTCCTTATTATGATTATTTTTGTTATCTTTTTAGTGTTGAGGCGGTAAATATACTGAGTTAAGTTAAAAACATTAAATATAAAGCATACTTTGTGCTGTATTTTAGTACTCTCATTTATCACTCTTTTTATAATGTTTAGATATGTGTCCTCTTAGTTATTTAAATTTGAAATTTAAATAGTGTTGACTTTTTTATTTATTTGTTCAACCACTATTATTCATGTGATCCTTTTATCTTTTTTACTTTGAAAGTTATATTGTTTTTGTGTTTTATGGTGGGAATTATGATGATTTTATTTTATATCAATATCTGTCGTCATAAAGATATTTGAGATTGATCTTAAAATTTTTTTTGTATAATTTTCTTAACTTACTATATGAAAAATATCGGGAGTAATATTTACGTGTCTTAGTTGGATCACACTTAGAAAAGAACACAAAGTGGCATGTGAAATATCTGTCCTTCCCCTGGAAATGTGGCCTCGTAAGATTTTAGACTTTCTTGTCTTACTCTGAGTGACTATAACATAAGTATAATCAGCATCGCTAATATGTTAATTAATCTTTTCTTTATATAAATGACTACTAAGTGTAGAGATAGAAACAGATTTCAGAAGATATATTCATCGTATATGTTATGGAGAATGGTCATATTATGTGGATTCATTATGGTTATTTTTTATTTTTTCCGAATTATTATTTATTAAATGCTCGGCGTAGTAGCTATTTTGAGTATTACAATTAGGAATGGTGGTCTGGTGCGAGACGTGCAGCAAAGAATCTCGTCTCTCTTCTGTCTCCTACCACTCTCTCTCTCTCTACTCTCTCTCTCTACTATGATAGTGGTGTTATTGAGTTCATTTGGCTTATACGTGTATAATTCATACTTATGTAATATAGTTAATAGTATAACGTCAATTTGACCGTCCTTGATTGATCATAAGGAATTATGTTTATTATTATACTAGATACATCGTTGATATAAAGTTTACACCTATATGACTATACAGTTGACCCACTTTTCTAGTGATTGCAGCTATGCTTAAATTCATCAAAGCTTTTAGTATGTAATAATAAGTTTAATATATTCATACTATCAACTTCCTCTTGTTGATAGTGGGTACTGTAATATAACTCTTCTAAATAAATTATTTATTATATTATTAATCTCTTATAAATTAAGTGATTTACGCCATAGAATAGTACTCGTGATATAGATGTTAAGATATTTAGTTAATGACTGAGAAAAATTTTATTCTTTTGACTTTTATAAGACTCTATTTTTAATTAAAGTTAACTGTGAAGGGTAACTAACCTCCTCTTTTCTTTCTTTAACTAGTGAGCAAACGAGCATATTATGATAAACATTAATCTATAAACCTGAATTATTATGTAAGTTAGTGTCATATTTATCTAGGTCTTGTTATAGTTATTTTATTTATTATTATTGATTAGTTTTATTAGAGATGATAATGATGTCTCTTTGATTGAGAGTTGATCAAAGCTAAAGTGAAAACTCATTATAGTGCATTATTTTAATTAGGTCTATATAGTTAATATAGAATACATGGTCTCGAATATGCTCCAAATTCCCTATATGTGATGTCTTTATAGCACAGGCAAATCTATATGATTAAATTTATAGTGAATACTTTTCTCAAATATTTCTGCATACCGGCTATTTCGAACGCGGTCCTGGTATTATCAAAATGGTCATATAGCTTTGCCTATTTGTGTAGAGGATAGGAGATCAGTAGCTTTCAAATATTTCTTAGAAATATTTGTGTCATCGTTGCGTAACGAAAAATTGTTTATTGCGAATCTCCTTAGTGGAAAGAATCGTATGAAAGGCTTGAGGTAGTTGGAAATGACAATATGGATGAATAAAAGAGCTGAATGATGAGTAGAGAATAATCGAGAAATCAATATATGACCAACAGGTAAGGCGACATTAGGATTGAGTGTGGATTGAGTAGTGGAATATGTGTTAATAATATAGTGTATATGCAGAATAATGATGGATGTCAAGTGACGGAAAGAAGTAATTATTTAATTTAAATATTCGGTGGAGTAACATGAATAATAATAGATAATAATAATAATAATATAATAATAATAATAATCAATAATAAATAATAATAATGGTATCCATATTAGTGTAAAAAATTTCCAAAGGCAACAATAAATCTTTCTAAAAACGAAATGTAAAAAATTAATTAATAATTGAGGGTTGTGAACTACTAAGTCTTAAAGAGTGAAATGCTGGATAGTGTGATATCCGCCGCATATGTGTGAGTGGAGTGTGAATAAGAAGCCCAAACAGACAACCATGGCGACACGTGTCCTTATAATATAACGCAGACTGCGAGAAGAACGAGGTCTGTGGACTTTGTCGTGGTTCTGCGCTAACCTGTTCGTGGGTGCGGGATCGAAACCACAAGGTTAAGACATCACAAAGGGCTAAGCCCCCTAAAGACAATCAAAAATCTATACCACTCACTATACCTCACTATACTCCCTATACTATTTATACCTCCCTATACTCTCCAATTGGCGTCAAAAATATGACCCATAAGTCGAAAAATTTAAGTAGGTGATTATTAGTGAGTTAACGTACAACGGTTGCTTAACTTAGTTAACCGTATTTGGCGCAATACCCTTCTTTATTCGAAGGTGTTTGCCAAAAATAAATATAATTATAGGAGTTAGTACCCAAATAAATTTAGGGTTTGCCAAAAAAATAGGTTATTGCATATACCACAAGAAAAAATTTTATTAGGGTTGCTCTCAAAAATTACCAAGTTATGCGGCCAAAAATTGAACCCATTGGAGATACAATAAGGGGTTGGTGATATCGAAAAAATATATATATATATATATAGCAACGTGAGTCAAAAAAATGTCATAAGTGACCATAAATTATAGTCAAAGGTCAGCGTAAAAATAATTTGGCCCTAAATAAAACTACTGAGTTTGGCCAAAATTTTTAGGTGTAGGTAAATAGAGTGATAATAAAAATATTCTATGTCATAAGGTATGGAGAATTCGTAAAAAGGCTTATAGGTCCTGGGAATCCCCTTATCATCATACTACTCAATATATCCCAGTTAACAAAAATAATTAATTTTATAAATTCAAATTACTAATATTACTGGACTTTGAAAGAAATACAAATCAAATAATATTGGAAACTCAAAATTATTATACTTCAATAAAATAATATTATTTTGCTAATTTATATATATTATATATTATATATAATAATATATATAGTTATAATAAAATATATATATATTATATATATATATATATATATATATATATACTATATATATATATTATATATTATATATATATATATATATATATATTATATATATAATATATATATATATATTTATTAATATATACTAGATATATATATATATATATTAATAATATATATATTATATTAATATATAATATAGATATATATAATAATATAAATAGTATTAATAATATATATAATATTATATATATATATTAATATAATATATATTATATATATATATATTTAATAATATATATATATATATATATTAATATTAATTAAAATATATATTATAATATACATATAATATATATGTAATTATATAATATATTATATTAATATATATTATTAATATTATATATATTATATATTATATATTATATATATATTATATATATATATATATTATATATTATATATATATATAATTAATATTAATATATATAGAAATAGAAACAGAAATAGAAATAGAAATAGAGAAAATACATCATCGTGACAAGAATTAAAGTTATATTTATATAATAAATTTTTTTGTTCACGTTTCGAAACTTAAGACATGATTTAGTATGATTTCAAACAAAGCGTCAACGGATAGTTTCCTTCACTTGGCGATATACATATTCTTTAATTCAACACATCTACATTTTTATTCTTATAATTTAGCTACGATTTATTGTCATATATATTAATCATTTCCTACAATCCCACAATCCCACATTCCTCACATCCCTACATCCCACCAATCCCACTAATTTCACCAACTATACCCTAACTATCCAACATTCTCACACATCCCGTAACTAATCCCACATATTATCCCACATCCTACCTAACTTCTCCAAACATCCTATACTTACCATCCCATACACTACTCACTAATCAATTACCCACCATCCGCACATCTACCACATCCCTAAAATCTACCAATAAATATCCTATTAACATCCCTAACATCCATACATATCCCACATCTTCCTACAATATACACCCATAACTATCATTCTCTACAACCCATCCCACATTACCCACTATCCCACATCCCACATCTCCTTAACAGGCTTTAGAGTAAGTATCATAAACAATATGTACAAACGTGAAGTTTCCCTTGGTGACGTATATTTAAGTTTACTATTATCACAAACACTTTATTATTCTTATATTTTATGCACGATTTATACACATCTACCTAACATCCCACTATCCTTACATCCCATACATCCCATACTAATCACCACATCCCACACCAACATCCCACTTATCCACATACCCATCATATCTCACAATACTAATCCACCACATCACCCACATACCCATCATATCTCCAACTTATCAAACATCCCACATTTACCTTCTAACATCCCACAATTACCACAACATTACCCACATACCCAATCCCACATCCTTCAACATCCCAAAATATACTACTATTAACATCCCTATAACATTATATATCCATACATCAATTACCTCAATCAATTACTCACATTTTACACCACACCCACATCCCACATTTATACTAACACATTTCCCACATTCCCACAGCTTAGAGATCAATAAACAAGGTCAACGGTGAGTTTCCCTTGTGAGTACGTAAATTTATATATTATCTTTTATATATAATCTACCAACCACTTTATTATTCTATTTTTAATGCACGTTTATAATATCCATCAATATTATCACTACGAATACTATCCCCACATTCACCATTTCAATCCCTAACATTCACCACTAATTCCCATCATATCCCACATCCCACATCAATACATACTACCACATCCACATCACAACATTTACCCAACATTACACATTCATCACCAACAATATCTCACTCACATACAACATATCAATTCCCACATTACCCACTTTATCCTAACATCCTACACATGACTTATAGTTCAAACAAATATGTCTAAACGGAGTATTTTATCTACCCTTATAGCCGTATATATATTAATTATCTTATATATCTAACCAACATCTTATTTTATATCTATTTTTATTTTTATAATACTATTTTTATCATCATTAATATATATATACCAACAACATTACCCTAATCTTATACCCATATAACATCCACCATACCCAATACATTTTACCCAACAATCCAGCATTACCCATATATACTCACATCAATCCCACAATCTCATCAACATCCCACATCACACATCCCACATCCCTAAATAATCCCCACACAGTCCCTAACATTTACACTTAACATCACACATTTCACTCCATACATTTATACACACATCTCACTAACATCCACTTTATGTTCACTCACATCTCATCAACAGTCATAGAGATCAAACAAGATTAGTCAACGGAGTTTCCCTTAGGTACGTATTATATTTATACTTAATCTATCACAATACACAAAGTATTATTTTAAAATATATTTTCTATTTAATTTTATATGCTAACGTAATTATTATCTAATACATATCCCTCACAATTATTATATATATATATACTTATAGTCTTAGACATCCCACATTACCCACTAATCTACCACTAATCTCCACATATTCCTCATCATCCCAATCCCACATCCCATAATCCCAATATCCACTATTCCCACATCCCAAATCCCTAACATACCCACATATACACACAATCATACACCATATTCTCACATATACATTTCACCACATCTACACATCCCACTTCCCACATTCACCACAGTACATAGAAGCAATATCTAAAGGTTCAATACTAGTATAAGTGTTTCTCTCTCTTATATTATATAATTTATTCTTATCACCAACCACTTTTTATTTCTTTTTATTGACTAACGATTTACATCACTTAATCTCACTATCAATACCTCAACATCCCAATATTACATCCCAACATCCACATAATTCCACACATCCCACATCCCATCATTCCCTTATATATAACTTACCAACATCCTCACATCCCACATATTACCCACATCTACCTAACATCGTCATCACACATCCCACTTATTACCAATAATCCTACACATCCCACATCTACCTCACATCATCTTACACAATCCACTAATATTATTACCACATACCCTACAATTACTACCAAATCCTATTAATACCTAACATTCACTCAACATCCCACACCCAACATCCACTATCCCACATCCCAATCCCACATTTCTACACATTACCCTAACAATCCCAACATCCCACAGTCAAGAGTCCAAACAATAGAGTCAGTACGGAGATTTCCCTATGGCTTGATTAATTGTCTTTAATAGTTTAC
>JABUQX010127442.1:5000-10000 GCA_015478945.1 Trachelipus rathkii | reverse complement strand
TCACACCGAACGTTTTTTTGTAAGTTCACTATTTGACGTCTCCATACGGATTTTTAATATTTTGAAAGTGCAATTTTGTTCAGTAAATGAGGGGGATGACTTTTGGTCATACAAAAAGTCCTTCTTTGCAAAAGCATTGCTAAGTAAGAGAGAGTGCACTTAAAGGAGTCATCATTACATAACAGGTGACAAGGAAACTTTCATTTCTGATTTCCAGCAAGATGCCCCCTGCAAGTGATGCAAGGTCTGTCCCTTCTTTGTGGATATGCTTCACAAGCCATCAAAATTGACTTTAAGCTCCTGAAGACAGCATTCACTATCTTATAATGAGATAACCATCTCACTTCAATGCATTCTGGAATCTTGAGGATTGGATCATTGATTAATGATTGAATATCATGCAAAATATTTTCTTTTTTTGGCGACTTGCTAAACAGTGTGTAAATGTCTTTCAAAATATAAAAAAAAACTTTTGATCTTCTGATTTTTATTCCTGCAGGAGGCTGCTGCCAGGAACAATATATGTGTTTTACAGTGTATATAGAGAACTTCTTTGTTTGCCTCTTCTGAAAGACTTTTTCTTACACCTCCAACTTTTCCAGCTATATTAGAAGCACCATCAAATTCAAAAGTAATATTGTTGTCATAATTTAAATCAAGATCAGTCAGCTCCTTATGAATAGCATTTGCAATACTTTCTGCTTTTTCATTGGGTATTTTAACAATTGACAAGAACGTTTCTACGGGATTTTTATCCTCCACTACTCTAAACATGTTTTTCAATGTTTTTTTCAACTTATCCTTCAAAACTTCGCCCATACATAACAGAAGTTCACCGGCAGTGTCTTTGCTGCTGTAATTCGACCTATCACTCGGATCTTTACATCATGTTTTAAAATCATCATTCAATTTGTCCAAAATACTTTCAATCAAACTCTGATATTTAGTAGTGTAAGCTGCTTCTTCCTTTACCAAAAAATACAACCCTCGCAAAAGTATTTTTAAACCTTTCCTATTTAAGTCTATTTCACTTTCACTCTGTTGAACAATTTGAGCGTGAATCGGTTTTTTCATAGCCTCTCTCCTGAGGTTTTCCATTTCTACACTTATAGTGTGAGCTGAATAGTGTTCATGCTTCTTTAATTTCCCATTTTTTCCAAAAGCTTTTTTGAAAGTTGTGAATGGAACGATTATGAATACCCCACCTGTCTTTTGTAGAACATTTGCATAATTTTTCATGAAATTTTGGCACAGTTTACAAAATGCGCCTCCTTTTTCTTCCTGTTTGCCAGCCAACTATATTTCTGTTCCCATTGTTTATTGTAGTAGCGTTGTTTGTCAGACAATTTGGCGTAATGTGAGCTGGATGATCCTGCACATTTATTTTCAACATTCTTTAAATCAGTAGGTTTAATTTGTGAATATATATATATATATATATATATATATAATATATATATATATATTATATATATATTATATATATATATATATATATATATATATTATATATATTATATATATATATATATATATATATATATATATATATATATATATATATATTATAATATTATATATATATATATATATATATATATATATATATATATATATATATATATATATATATATATATATATATATATAATGAGGGAGAAGAAGAATAAATTGTATTTAGGTTTTATGGATTTGCAACAGGCGTATGATAGGGTTAATAGGGAAGCTCTATGGCAGGTGTTAGTGGTATATGGTGTTGGTGGTAGGCTTCTGAATGGAATCAAAAGTATGTAGTGATGGATTAAGTGAGGTGTGTGTGAGAATCAAATTGGTGTCAAATCCATAAACCTAAAGTACAATTTATTCTTTTCTGTATCATCATAGTATATAAACCTATGTCTTTTTACACAGTATATTGTGTGTGTGTGTGGCGCTATCTTTTTTTTAACTTTTCATAGGTACCTCTTCTCTTTTCGGGATCATGAGGAAAACAATAGACTCTTATTTCAGTAGCGCAGCAGCAGGACCTAGTAAAAAATTGAAAGAGGAAACGCCGCAAACGTATCAATTTTCACAAATTAAACCTACTGATTTAAAGAATGTTGAAAATAAATGTGCAGGATCATCCAGCTCACATTACGCTAAATTGTCTGACAAACAACGCTACTACAATAAACAATGGGAACAGAAATATAGTTGGCTGGCAAACAGGAAGAAAAAGGAGGCGCATTTTGTAAACTGTGCCAAAATTTCATGAAAAATTATGCAAATGTTCTACAAAAGACAGGTGGGGTATTCATAACCATTCCATTCACAACTTTCAAAAAAGCTTTAGGAAAAAATGGGAAATTAAAGAAGCATGAACACTCTTCAGCTCACACTATAAGTGTAGAAATGGAAAACCTCAGGAGACAGGCTATGAAAAAAACGATTCACGCTCAAATTGTTCAACAGAGTGAAAGTGAAAGAGACTTAAATAGGAAAGGTTTAAAAATACTTTTGCAAGGGTTGTATTTTTTTATAAAGGAAAAAGCAGCTTACACTACTAAATATCAGAGTTTGATTGAAAGTATTTTGGACAAATTGAATGATTTTAAAACATAGAACATGATGTAAAGATCCGAGTGATAGGTCGAATTACAGCAGCAAAGACACTGCCGGTGAACTTCTGTTATGTATGGGCGAAGTTTTGAAGGATAAGTTGAAAAAAACATTGAAAAACATGTTTAGAGTAGTGGAGGATAAAAATCCGTGAAACGTTTTCTTGTCCAATTGGTTTAAATACCCAATGGAAAAGCAGAAAGTATTGCAAAATGCTATTTATCATAAGGAGCTGATTGATCTTGATTTTAATTATGACAACAATATTTACTTTTGAATTTGATATGGTGCTCTAATATAGCTTGGGAAAAGTTGGAGTGGTTGTAAGAAAAAGTCTTCAGAGATGCAAACAAAGAAGTTCTCGAAATTACAGTAAAACACATATATTGTCCCTGGCAGCAGCCTCCTGCAGGAATAAAAATCAGAAGATCAAAAGTTTTTTTTTATATTTTGAAAGACATTTACAAACTGTTTAGCAAGTCGCCAAAAAAAAGAAAATATTTTGCATGATATTCAATCATTAATCAATGATCCAATCCTCAAAATTCCAGGATGCATTGAAGTGAGATGGTTATCTCATTATAAGATAGTGAATGCTGTCTTCAGGAGCTTAAAGTCAATTTTGAATTGCGAGCATATTCACAAAGAAGGGACAGACCTTGCATCACTTGCAGGGGGCATCTTGCTGGAAATCAGAAATGAAAGTTTCCTTGTCACCTGTTATGTAATGAATGAACTCCTTAGTGCACTCTCTCTTATCTTAGCAATGCTTTGCAAAAGAAGGACTTTAGTATGACCAAAGTCATCCCCCTAATTACTGGAACAAAATTGCACCTGCAAAATATTGCAAATCAGTGTGGAGACGTCAATAGTGACTTACAAAAAAAAACGTTCGGTGTGAAATAATGGAGGATTTTGCATCTGAAGTGCGGCTGATTGCTGATGAAGATAAGAAAATGCATTTAAAGGGATGAAAATATACTGCGATAGTGTAATCGAAGAAATTGAAGAAAGGTTCAACGGACAAATCAATGATATAATGATATGCTAGTCGCTTTGAGGGACGTTTCAGTCATAACAAATTTACCGGAATTGAAGTTAGAAAATTTATTGTGACAGGATTTCCGATGTTTTAAGCGGGGAAGGTACTAGCTGACCTGAAATCCTTCATTTTTTATATCAATTCCATGCTCGAAAGAAACGAAATATTTAAAGCAGATGAAAGCCCATTGTCGAAAATATTGGAAGCGAACGTGGGATATTGCGAGTCAAAAGCTCTGTGAAATCCTTCTTGTCATTCCTGTAACGAAGCTCAGTGAAAAGATCGTTCAGTACTATGAACCGAATACTAGTAAGACAAGAAATAGAATGCTGTCAGAAACCTTAATGCCATTGTAATATGCATAAGTATCGAGGGGTACTGAGAAATCCAAACTGAGGATTTATCTTATAAAAAAAACAGTTAGATTGTATGCAACGAAGAAAACTCGTCGTATACGATACCTTTAAACTTACTTCTTTAATACCCCTAACTTACTAAGTACTAACGTCGGGGATACGGTCTACGAAAGTGTTATATATATATATATATATATATATATATATATATATTATTTATATAATATATATATATAATATATATATATATATATATATATATATATATATATATATATATATATTTGACTATTTATAGAATTCAGACTCTATTTTTTCTAATATTTATTTGACTGGAATGCCCTTATGAATATACACTTAAATGTCACTTTTTAATTTTAAAACAATACATAAAATCGAGTGCTATCACAAAACATCAATACACACAATTAAACATATTTATTTACATATCTAAATTATATTAAGTTCCACTAGCTTTCGCCGCCATAGTAACGGCCTCTTCAGGTGGGATATTGAATAGAAAGGAAGCTCATGCGTTAAAGAAGAATCTGAAGTATGAAACAATTTTTCAGTTGGATGGTTGTTGATGATCTAACTTTTTATCGATATTTTTGAAAAATTTTGTATTTTTCATCATTAAATTTTGTGTCACGTCTATATTTATTTCACCTGCTATTTTATTAAAGTTATTACTATTAAAAGTTATTACTATTTTATTAAAGGTTTTAAAACTTTTTTAAGGGGTAGGGCATTCGATGGGGTGGTAACGACATTCTTCGGAATAACCTTCTTGATGCAATTTGGCAGAGGATATGGGACAGCCAGATAGGTGGTGTTTTCTTTAGGTAACTGGTTATGAGAGTGATAGAAATTTGCTTTTGCTTTCTTTAAAGCTCTATTGATTATGGAGAGAGGATATTGTAAATTTTTAAAAGTGTTAAATAAAAAATTGATTTCCGTCTGTAGATTTGAGGGGGAACAAATACGTAGTGCACGTAAAA
>JABUQX010127441.1:0-26981 GCA_015478945.1 Trachelipus rathkii | reverse complement strand
TTTATTTATTTGAGAGTTTTTGCAAGTTCCAATAGTTTAATGGCCAAGAAAAAAATTTGAACTTTAAAATTTGTATATGTTTTTTACTAATGTTTCAAAATGACTTTTTAAGAATCACCAATTTTAAAACTCTCTCTTCAACTCAATGAAAAATTGAAAACTTTTACACCTTGTACGTTTCTTGCTGTTTCATATGGAAATATATGAAAAATTTTCAGAGTTAATTAAAATTAATATTGACGAGTTCCAATACTTCATATTTATCGTCTAATCTTTCCAAAATACCGAATCATTATTTTTGATTGATTCTCGGGGAGAAACTGCCACATCGCTATCAATTTTAGACTAGCCTCACAATACCGCTGCCCAAACATTCGATGTGATTGGGTTTTACACATGAAACAAATGCAAAATAAATTTATGTAATTTGCAATTATTTGAATTCATAACAAACAAAAAAAATCTTTAAAAAAAAGAACAAGTTTCGATTAAGGTAAAATTTTCATTCTTACTAACAGAGGAGATAATCGTAATAAAACTACACTGAGAATTTTTTGTTTAGTGTTTATAATCATTCTGGGGGTGGACGTACTCACAAGATTGGTCAGGTGGGCCACAGCGTTAATGAGAACAACTTATCGTCGCGGTTCAATTCTTAATCTTTAACCAAAATAGAAATTAACCGGCGTTAATCATTTAAGGTATTTCGGTAAAGAATGATACCGGAAAGTTAACATTAATCCTTAACGTTAACCGTCTTTCAAATTTTTTCTGATTTTTTTTTTTTTTTTTTATTTATACAGTTCATCACCACCACTCACGGGCGAGCCCTATTCAAGGATGAGAGATTTTGTGCACGCCAAAAATTTCATCGCCATAGCCGCAAATTACGCAGATGGAACCAATTAGCTTCAGGCCTTTAATATAAGAGAATTAAATTCAAGCGGGCAACACAGAAAATGGAAGAGGGTTGCAACCAGAACAAGTAGTGAAGGAAAAATAACCGCAGCAACGCAGCCTGGACCGTTAACCAACTATCACCAACAACGGCCGATTACGGACCCCTTTCGTTATTAGGGCGCTCGTCAAGTGTGATTACCGGTGGTTAAGTTTCCTCGAAACATCCTGACCGCTGCCGATCCTAATAGAAAAACAATAAGCACCACACATCGCGCAGCATATAGAGTATTCAAGTGAACATGGAAATTATTAACCATACACAGTTATTTAACTTGTTTTGACTCGACCTTGTCAAAGCCGGGTGAACCGACCCCTGACTATGATAACAGTATTCTATAACAAGCCTTGATACGAGACCCTTGATATAAGCGTTAGCTATAACTGGAGAAAGAGAAAAAAGTCTCGCGCTAAACAGATTCCAGTTCTGTTGAGGCCCCCGACGTTCACTGTGAGTTCCAAACTTTTTTATGTTAAATCCAAGGATGTTTAGATTTTCACAGGAGAAAACGTCAAACAAAATATATGAGCAACATTAAAGGTTTTGAGGAATTTTAGAGTGGGTTTTTCAGAATGATTCACACTTGAGACGACCCACCCTAATTAGCTATCTAGCGATGAAATAGAATCGCAGATTAGACGAGAGCATCTAGAAGTTAAATACAGATTGAATGAGTTAAAAAATGACAGTCGACGTCATCCTGTGTGAAAGTATAAGATGTGCAGTCATGAGCAAGAATCATATGGAAGAAAGTCAGGAATAAGTAGATGAGAACGAAACCCCTGCAGGAACCATCCCATATTGACAGTAAAGAAGATAAAAGTCGCTTTCCAATCAACCATAGCCTCCATGTTTAGCGACTTGAAAAAAGCAACTAAAGTAAGCACAGAAGGAGATTTAAAGGGGGAGCTTCGGAGCAGCAATGATGCCTTACATCACGATCAAGATGCTATTGGACCAATGTCAAAGCCCCACTACGCCAATGGTCTGTCACCCCCCCCCCGTCAGTTCTAAGGCGGAAAACCATATCCGAGTTAAATCTGGAGACAAGTCATATCGCACATTTAGGACCTCTTGAACACCAAAAGCCCATCCCTCTACGCGAAAATGGAATCGAGTCCGATAGTCTAGACACAGTGATGAGTTGAGAGGGGGTTTCAAATCTTATAGAATACAGTGAAGTTAGCGATCCGTAAACAACGGACCTTCCTATTTTTTTTCTGAAATAGGTTTGGACATGTTTGTCGTGCGATCAACATGAGGAAAGGGCTAGTATATTAGGAACTAGGGAATGTAGTTGACTAGGTGTCAGTGTCAAACGTAAAGCACATCCTCAAAACCGAGTTTCTTTCAACCCTGCTGGTTAACAACATACAACTGGAAAATAACGTAGTAAATATAAACACATTATTTGAGCCATTGAGAGGAGGTTTAGAAATTTTGATAAAAAATGTTTATTCGTTATCGAAATCGCATCTAATACAAATTTTAAATCTGATTAGAAAATATTTATAAATCGTAAATTTGATTTGCGGTTAACGGATGTAGGAAAATTTTAACCAGTTAATATACTTGCTTCCATCTTCACTACGAAACGTTAAGATTAACGAAAATTAACGAGTAATTAACGGACATAACGCTTACGCGTTTTGCCCACCTTTGGAATTTATTATATAATTATATTAATAATTTATATATAATGTAATATATTAATTAATATATCCTATATAATATATATATATTATGATATAATAATATTAGTATTAATTATATATTAATATATAGATATATATATATAATCTATATAATATATATACTAATACTATATATATATATATATTCAAAGATCCTAATAATATTATATATATATAATATATATAATATATAATTTATTACTTATAATCTATATATATATATATATTATTATATATATATCGATATATACATACTATATATATATATTTATATATTCTATATATAATATACATATATATATATATATATTATTGTATTATATAATTAGCTTATTATAATATATATATATATATATATATAATATTATATATATATTATATATAGATATACTTATATAATATATATAATACCGTTATATATTCTAACTGATATTATATTTACAAAAAACACTGGATCAAATTCACTCAATAACGTTTACATCTCCGTTTCATGAGCAGAACTAATTGAGTACATTTCGTCCAGCGAAACTTTAACTTGGTCAAAATGAAGAAGTAATGAAATGTTCCCATTTATATATATATATATATATACGATATATATAATATATATATTATTTATATATATATTATATATATATATAATATATTATATTATCATCATATATATATATATTAACACCAATTATTATTACTATCAAATCCATTTTTTCATATCACTCATTGGACCTACTAATCAATTTTTATTCCCCCAAATTAAGATTTATTTATTTCATTTTATTTATTAATCTTTAATTTTATAATATATATATATATAATACTAATTATATAACATATATATTAGAATATATAGATAGTATATTATTATATACATATACTAATATACTTATATACCTATATTATATAGTAATATATCTACTACTTATAATAATATATATTACTTTATATAACTAATATTATATAATTATATTTATATTAATATATAATAGTCAATATATATATAATATAATATATATATCATAATATATATATATATTTACATTATATATATTATATAATATATATTACACTATTATTATGTTATATAATATATATAATATATATATATACAGATTTTTTTATATATGCACAATCCAAATCTATACACTTTCATTGGCTCATACGTTAAAATTAATTACTTTCGCAGAATATGTTTTATTAGAATTGTTTGTTTCAAATGCTTCATGTATTGTTAAAAATAGTGACCCATAAGTCATTTTATTTTTATTTTATTTATAATATTTTTCAACATTTTTTTTACATTTAATCTTTGAAAAAAGTGTTAGTTAAAAATTGTATATTAATATCTTTATCAATATTTATTTTTTAAACTTCGCTTTTACATTAAAAATTATTTTCACTTATTCTGTGGTTTAAAGCTAAACAAATGTTTTAACTGTTGCGGGCAATGGTGAACTTAATACCAAAGCCGTTAATATATTATATAATATATATTTATATATAATTATATATATAATATATATGATAGATATTAATATTATATATTATTATAACCATATTAATAATTATATACTATATATAGTATCATACTTATATTATATATTTTATATGATATTATCTATTATAAAATTTTACGTTTCTTAAGGAAATAATAAAGAGTTATACTAAAGTGAACAGATTATAAAGGTTCAGAACTCTGTGTCAAAAATTGGAGCAATACAAACTATTCAAATAGGTATTTGTTTCATCAGATTTGCACATTAACCTACTCACAGAAATCTTACTCAGTTAGAATTTCTTTCCTCTTTTTTGACAATTTGACACTTGCTCATTTTGACGACATTTGCCGATGCTCAATTTTGAGACCACCGGTCCTGGACCTAACTTGTTATTTGAGCAGTTTCTTTGCTGTGTTATTTGATTTATGCTTATAATGACTTTTTACTATTCTCGCTGAATATAGTACAATCTTATATCTCTATATAAGAAGTACATATATTAGTTCATAGTATAATATATAACAATGATATATACTATATATATGTGTATTAGATATATTTATTATATAATATATTTATATATCTTTATATACTTATATAAATATATATTTAATATAATATAGTATACACTAATATATTATATATATATTAGAACTATATACTAATTATATATATAGATATAATAATATTATAGATATATATAATATATATAGTATAATATATATACTATATTAGTACATATATATATAAACTGATATATTACTATATATTCTATCATATATAGCATACATACGCTAATATACTCCACTATGTATTATTCATAATTATATCCTACTAATAGTATATTATATAAATTATATATTATATATATATACTATATAGATAGTAGAGAGAGAAAAAAAAAACAATCAGCTTGTTGCAACCTAATACACTAATGCCATTACACAATCATGAAAAATGTGCCAGGCATGATAAACAATGGAATAATTCATTTTGTCAAGGTCAATATCCATTCCGGTATTTATTGGCTAGCTGTTCAATTTTTGCGTGAATAATCGTTGATGTACTTATTTAATTTTTTTTCTAAACGTTTAAGGAGATATTTCAACTTCAAACGATTGATTTTTTTCTACACGTGTCGTTGAAAATAAAAATAAAAATATAATGTCAACATCGTCTGTTTTCTTCATCGCTTTGGTTTGATATATCACCGACCTTCAATTTTAGCATTAAAGAATTTTTATTTATTCATCATCTACTTTTCGTTTTACTTTGTTCTTACCACCGAAATTTACTATTTGACTGAGGGAATGATAAATTACTTCTTACGTCTGCAATCAGTATAATTTTGAAACACGAGATGTTCTTCTACCTGAAGCGGAAGCTAGTATTGTGCAATTAAAACTGATATGTATATAGAATTTTACTTGCCTGACTTATATATATTCTATATATGTATATATATATATTTATTTATCAGTAATTATATGTATTATTTGTAAAGACAATTAAACCAATATAAATTTATATTATATTATAATTATTAATATATATATATATATAATATGATAATATTAGTTAATCGCTGAATTGTTGTGGGTGAACAAGTTTGATATCCCCATTAACAATCTGGGGCAAAATGAAGTGTATGGAAGCACTTGTTTACAGATAGTTGCCCAAAGGAAGGTGTGGCTAGTGGACTGTTGCATAAAGAGAGGAGTAACGAATGATGTCTTTCTAACCAGCAGACTTAACATCGGGCTTGAACTTGAAGAGGTTGATGAAAGCGGTTAAAGGTATTTAAAGCGGGATTTTAATTAAAGATTTAAATTTGCGTGAAACAAATGTACAAAGAATGAACAGCAAGCAAACTGATGAGAGATTCAAAACAGAAAATGCTACTGCGAGTATTCGTTATATAAAGAGAGAACAAAAGAACTACTCAAAAGAGGTATACAAGCCCGCTAGCTATGAGCCTAAAACAAAACGAGTAACCATGACACAGTGGTTGTGGAACGGGACATGATCGAGACATACAGGAAAAGGAAGCTCTTTGGAAGGTAGCGCGAAAGACAAGCAGTTAAGCAATGAGTAATAAGAGGATCTGCCTCGCAGATACAATCGAATAGGAATGGATGCTTTTCGTATGTACTGTTAATTGGAAATGATGGCATGCTGAGAGGACGAGTCGTGGAGAAGGAACACTTATGGAAATCATCAAGAACACTTTTTGAGAAATCTTTTGCACCAATATAACGGATAATGATGAGTGTTATGAATGTGTGTGGTTTTTCGACTCGGTGCAGAAAAAAGGGAATAGGTATTATTGGGCGCATCGAGATTCCATTAAGTAAGGAGAGTTAATGGGCATTAGGTGAGAAAGATTGCAGAATGGTAAATCTGCAGTACGTATAGATGAATACTAGTGAAATGATCATCAAAGATGCTAATGACGATGATGATTATTGGATTTAGAAGTTGTGTAATATAAAGCGGTGTCATGGGAGGGATATATTGTCCAAGGGATATGGAAGAAGTGAGACGCAATCATACCCTTGCTAATTAAGCGGTCGAAGGAGAGGGAAGAAAGCGTATGGAACGTGTAGAAATTTAAGGGGACTAAGTTTAATTGGAGTGTTTTAAGGAAGTATAATGCTGGTATATCCTTTTACTTCGAAAGAGTGCGTCCGACGTGATCTGAGGCGGACCTGATGCGTGCAAGAACAAAGGTGCCGTTTAGCAGGTCGGTAAGAATTGTGGCATCACAATCCTTTTACAATTGAAAACAATGACGTTGAAAAAAGGGGGAGAGAAGATAATATAATATTTACGTTTATTTTTTTATTTTATGGATATTAACAGACGGATGATAGAGTTAATAAGGAAGCCTTGATATGGCACGTCTTATGTCTCCTTATAGTGTATACTGTAGAGCATTACTGAAATGGAAATCCCAAAAAGTATGCTATGCGATAGTGAAACGTGATGTCAAGAATAAAATGGTGGTCCAATGAATGATTGGATTTAGATTAAATAAGCGGAGTGACAGCGGGTATGTGTTATCGTCTCCACTGTTGCGTTATTCAAATGTATCATGGATGGGTGGTTATTTGGAATTGACAACGTCGTCAGCGGAGTCTTCGGCGAGACAACGATGGCCCAGGAATCGGGTGTTACTACTTATTGACAATGCTGGAGAATGGAGAGTGCAGCTGGAGTGTCCCTACCTACTTGTATGCGGGTTAATATTTGTTCGATGTAGCGAGTCTAATGACGGATTTGAGGAGCTTGGTGAGAATTTGGCCAGCACGATCTATGTAAAAGACGGGTTTGAATGAACGCTAGATAGAGTAGGTTATATGTTCAGTGCATGTTGGACCAGTTCCCTCAGTGTGAAGATTTATGTTGAATTTATGATATGAGAGCTGGGGCCAGTGTCTAGTTTAATATTTAGCGGTATGTGTTGGACAGAACGGGAACGGAATTTATGCAAGGTCTGTCTGTAGTTCGGAAAGTTGTGAATCCAGGAAGGTGGCTGGTGCATTCAAATATCACGTTTGACGGACTGTAACAGGGACATAAGTCTTGAAGTGCCGTAGAAGTAGAGTCTTACCAGAAGGTAATCATGTTGTTACCTGTGTTATGATTCGCGGTGTGACTTATGGTCTGAATAAGGAAGTAAAGACTATTGAATCTAAGTTCCATGCTTGTCAGGGGCCTATCTTGGGCGATGCTAGTTGTGAAAGAATAATACATGAGAAGAGACCGTATCTAGAGAGAGTGGTTGGTGTGAAGAAGGCTGCGTAATTATCGGAGAATAATGAACGAGTATGGTTAGAGCTTTGGGTATGTGAAAGATGAATGAAGTTTCGGTTGGTGAAAGCGACGGTTATCCCACTAAGTGGAGCTGTGTTGCGAACCACCGGCTGGGAGCCGAAGAAGAAAGGTTGATCGAATCGCGTGAACAAATGTCTGAAAGGAGAGACATGTCGCAGTTTCAGGCAGAGCACTGGAATAAAGGTGCATGACTAGGAGGACTGGCGGCAATTTGTAATGGGGTGCATTGGTTCTGCACCATGAGGGCCAGGTGGAATACCTTACATTGCGATATGATATTTACCATAGTGAGGGTCCGCGGAGCCATATGATTCCTCTCGTGATTTTCTGTCATTGTGCACAGTCTCACTCTTAATGTACAGAGGGGCGGTAACAGGCTGGCTCGCTTCTTTCTCGCCTTGTCATAGTTTCTACTGCTTTTTCTTTTCCGCATGCTTGTCAAGCCCTTACCCCAATCTTGAGCAAAGAAGGTGAGACGAAAAAAATACTATAATATATTATTTAATAATATATATATTATAAATATCTATCTATATTTTATATATAATTGATATAATTATTACTATTATATATATTATTATATATTATATATATAAAAAAACAATAAGAATCGGCTTTTTACTTTCATTCTGCTTTACATCATCTTTAGTTATGTAATAAGTATGAAAATAACATGTATTTTTTACACCTTTATAGATATAGCTATATAAGCTTAGGTTTCAAACTTCAAACATCACGCTCATATTAGAATACAATTTCATTAATATTGATTTGAATCCAGAATACTCATATATTATATTATCTAATCATATATAACGAAAATAGTTATTGGTTAATAAGATAAGGTAATTTTCATCTATAATAAATGATTCGATTTATGTTGAAATTATTTGGGATAATTCTATCTAATAATACAGTCTTTAGGTTAGTTAGGTACTGTGATCATCTCTAGATGCAGTCTTTAAGATAAAGTAAATGATAATATATATTATGGTAATAGTTGGAGTTATATTATCTATATATATGTATATTTTTTATATTAATAAATTGAGGTAGTTATTAGTATAAATAGTTGGTATAGGTATAACTGGCATCTATTATTAATTCATGTTAATTAAAGTCTTTATGATTATGTTATACTAAATGCTTATTTTAATATCATTAAATTTATTTTCTTCTAGGTGAATTTTGGTTCCATTAATTATTTAAATTGAGTAATTCATACTATGTTTATAGTTTGTGTATATTTTACCCTTTATTACTAATGTAACTTATGATACAAGCCCCAAACGATGTCATTTTGAGTGGTAGTTCGTGTTGTAACTATATGATACATTGCTTATGGAACTAGATTTCTTGGCTTGTATGAGACATTCTCATTAGTGACCCATGATGCTGCGTTAGTAGATAGATCTTCCGCCTCTCTTAGGATCGTTTTCTCTCTTAAAGCTTTACTACATATAATTTATATTTAGATAGTTATAACCCATAAAAATATTTGTATTATATATATATATAATAGTATTATTATAATAGTATACTTATGATTTATCTTATTCAATATATATAGCATCTATACCTTCCATACTTTACTTAGTGTAGGGTATTTACTATTGAAATAAATATATATACAATATAAATATTTAATATAAAAGATTTTTATTACACACATACATATACTCAGTAGAAAGCACAATCCATTGACTCTCAAAATCTATACAACTGGCCACACACGACACCACACACCCAACCACACACACCCACAGTCTCTTAATATATTCTCGACTATAATAATTAAGTTCTAATTATCTTAATAGTGATTATAGTTATTTATTCATTTAACATTTTGAGAATACATATATTTTCTTTTATAAAACACAGGATACTAATCATATATATATTATAATATTAATAATAAGTATATTATCTATTACTTCATATATATATATCTATATAAATTAATAATTGTTGTTTGATTTTATATAATATCAATAATTAACTACTATATAATAACAATGTATAAGTATGTTATGTAGATTTTTAATTAGAGCGTCGAATAAATCCGTCTACTCGGATAACGCGTCTAAAAGTATCACGTACTGTCAATATAATACGCGTCGAACGCGGGTCAAACGCCAGATGAATATATTTAAGCGTCGAAAACGCGTCGGAAACGCGTGGACAAACGCCGTGAAATATATTTAAGGTCGAACGCGTCCGGAACGCGGACAAACGCCAGTGAATATATCTAGCGTCAAAACGCGTCGGAAAACGCGGAGCAAACGCCAGGGATGCAATCGGTAGTTACAATTTTCTATTTTAACAGAGCCCTTTAAGACTTCCTTTACATCAACAGAAAGCCCGTTAACAAAGTCTTCTTAAGTCGCTTCTAGAAACAGTTTTGAGTTTCTGAATGAAGGAAATTAAATACCGTGACTAATTTGGTGGGCGTGCTTGCGGTGCGACTTCATCGGTCTGAGAGCTGCGATGCATGCCAAACCATTGACGGATTGACATATTGATGGTTTCTGGAAATGGGGTCGAATTCCAACAAGTTCATCGACGATCAACGACACTCTTGTGATTTATATAAACACTCATTATTGGAGTTTATCATCGATTGTATGTACTATGTAAATTAAGGTTATTTCAGTGCAATGTGAACCCATGAAAATGATAAAATAGTTTGATTTTGCTTTCAATTGTATTTCTTTATTTATTAAATGATATGCTACTGTATGATATTATGAAACATCAAGTGATTTAGTAATAATCTTGAACATAATGTCTTTTAGATTCCAGATAATTTTCATACATACAAAAGATCACAGGTAGTTCGCTAATATAATCTAGATATATAAATAAACGAGAGTGAACTGACAGTCTTTAGACATAACAATAGAGACTAAGCTACTCAGAATGTAAATGTTTCTCATTTAGGCTTTTCTATGTAACAAAAATTAACGGCCAATCGTGGGTTTCAGATATTTCAGGCAACAGACATCGAACTGTTTACGTTATGATAAGAAATATAATGTGACAAGGATAAGAAAAGTAAGTGATTAAAGAAGATACTACAAAGAGAAAGAATAAGTTGAACCACGAGAAAGCTTAAACTGAGGACCAACACTGATGGATAAGAAATTAGAAAATGCTATGAGAGATTTAAGCAGAAGATATATTGAAAGGCGTAGACTTACACTTAGTTCAACAAGAAAATTTCGATTCTAGATACTTTATTTTTTTATCTTCCACTTTAAATAGCGTTTAGTTATGAGGTCCTGTTAAGTTTTTCTCGGTTTATTCTTATAAATCTTTTTTTTTATGTAACGATCTTTGCATCGGATGTGTATCCACTGCTCTAAAACAATAATTCTTTTCGCATATTTATGTGATCTTTTATTTTTAATAAATTATCTATATCAGGTAACTATAATAAATTAGTTAATTTATCCTCAGTTTATATAACACTTGCAATATGAACACATAGATTTGAAAGCTTGTGAATTCATCTTTATGAAACAATCAGATTTGGGATACATAACACTTGATCACAAACATGAACTTACTACAAGGAATACCTTATTAGACTTAGAGTTTTTTTAACCTCATCTTATTGTAATTATTATTTGTATATGTCCTTAGGAAAATGCGCTCTATTCTGCATTTGAAGTATTGAATATCCATTAATATGAATATGGATGTGTGTGATTCGACTGCGTCTCTAATGATATAATTCTGAACATATCTTCTTTATTAATCAATTGAAATTAAGTTTATCTATTCAAAATGTAATATCCTAAATGTCTGAATATTTCTAGAAGCATGTGTAGTAATATATTTTTTTTCGCTTTTGTCTGGAACCTGATCCCATTCTTTCATGGCAACCTTGTCAGTTTTGTTCATTGTGTTATTGAAGAAGAATCATACATCAGTTTATACCATTTTGTTCTATCGCGTATGAGACTACATGTGAGATTACACATAAAAAACTAAGCAGGGCCTGACATAAAAACTTATATGTACTATTCATACATCATAAGCTATATCTGATTATTAAAAAGTTAGGTATTGAAAGAGTTTATGATTATCGATGAGTTACATCTACTATAATATATATAAGTACATACATATATTAGAACGGGATCACTTTATCACAAGCGTGACGTGAACTCTCAACATCTATTACTATTGAATTATCGGCTAGCCCGCACTTTCTTATTATTACTAATGTTATTTATATTTTATAGATCACCATAATATATGATATTATCCATAGATTTTCTTATAGTGTTTATTTTAGCTATATCTTACCGTCACTTAAGCTTAATTTGTGTTTTAACTTTTAATAATAGTAAAAATATTGAATGCTTCAATTATATTGAAATTGCTAATTAACTTGAATATAATTTTCATCATTATAAGTGTTTATCACCCTTTTTCTATATGTATATATATATGATAATATCAATGTATAATATATAGCTCAAGTCATGTCTACATATATTGATAGAAATTAGTATTTTCTATATCTTATTTCATCTATAAGTATTTATATGAAAATATTATCTTTTATTGCATTATTAGTATTTATTTTAAAATCTGTTTATAAATTTCAAATTAAAGTAGATAAATTTAGTTCATATTAATATTTACGCAAGACATCATATGAATAAATATTATCAAAAGCTTTCAAAATCAATAATTAAATTCGTATACAATTTCAATAATTCCTTGGATACGACGAGTGAAAATTTTGTCTGTCAAAGGTGTTTAATTGTCAAAATTATTTAGGTATTTTGAAAATCTTCTATTATAGGATGACTTTTACGCTATCTCCGAACTCGCATATTCTCTGGAGGCTGACCTCATTCTACAACGCTCTTTTTAAGACAAGAATATCTAAGTTCACGTAGTATTTGCTACTTGTCGTGTTCATGAGCTTCATACATTATTTCCTCTCATTTCCATTTAATTCGTCATTCGTAAAAGGATCCATTCATTTTTTTAATACTTACACCTCACGGCAGACAATATTCACCTCTTACTCACACTACACACTATCACACGCACATTCTACATCTATCAATTCCTGTCATTCACTTCGATGCCATACTCTTAACACATATATTATAGTATATAGCGCGTAATTTCTATGTATATACCAGAGATATTTATAGGGTAGAATAAAAAGATTGTATGAATATTAAAGACTTATATTTATATATATAATTATCAATAATTATATTTATTATCTTTATATATATTTACCAATAGTGTTTTTCTGGCATAGACTAATAATATACTTACAATAGTATTTATAATATCTTATCGATTACTGACTCACACTATTGATTTATCGCTAAATACTATTATATTTAATTATCCTTAAATTCAATTTATATATACTAAATCCTAGATCCAATTTTACTTTCTATATACTATATACGTCTAAATACTATTTGATAAATACTGTATTATTCTATATATATGAATTCATCCTCTAATTCCTAATGTATTTTGATATTTCTTTTTTAAATCTCAAATGCTTCTATTTTTAGCAAATCTATATGATAGTAATGTATAGAGGCCTATCTACATAAATATAAGATCGACCCGATCGAAGACTGCCACGTAGGCTATGACTTTTATGCATGAGATGACAGCTATTAGGCCTAGAATTCCATTTCTTATAAAGTGGAGTATCAGATAGATCTAGACTATTAACTCAAAACTCATCACCGCAAAAGTTAGGTATAATTAAAGAGATGAAGATATCTGGTACAGTTGTTACCATACAACTCGTACCTTAAAAATTATGAGTTTATAGTATAATACTAGTGTAGTTTATATGTTAATGCGCTAGTGTTATGAAGAGTAAAGGATTTATAGAGAATATATTATTAAGGACATAGTACTATATATTTATAATTATTGATATATTTAATTACATATATTATAATTATAATAACTATATATTTATGATATTTATAAAGATAGTTACTGATAGCTATTTACAAATATTAGGTATTGAATTTTTAGATAGTAGGTTAGTTTGTATATTTGGTATATACGTTAGGTTACGGTATAATAGGTTAAGGTTCTAGTATATATATAAAAATAAGGTTGTTAGTTAGGTTACCTAAACTATTTAATATATTTTAACCCTAAGAAATGATTAACTATAATATATCGGCTACTAATTACACTACTTCGATTTTCGCTCCTGGTGTTTCAACTGCTTATAAATTAGTATACTACTTATATAATATATAATAGGTAGAAAACCATCCACTTTCTTCCATCCGACTATTACTAATATATCTAATAATATTAAATATGTATTAATTACTACTTAGTAAACATCATTTTATAGAGTATTTTCTCATATAAATATCAGTCTGAGAAATTTTAATATATACATAATTATTTATAACTCTCTATTGTTTCTTTTTATTATCTCTTAGATTTATCCTTATTCTTTCCGAGTGTGAGATTTGTTGCAATTATTTTGACTTTCCTCGCAGTGAGTTACGATCAAAAAATTTTTACTTTATACAAGAATCTTTGTAATATTTATAATGAACCCCAACATTAATTACTCAAATATTATGTATTATAACTATATTTCTAAATATGTACTTAAGGTTATTATGTAAAGTGATAAATATTAATATATTAATTAAATTTAATCACTTTAATATAGATAAGTAAATGATATGATATTACTAGCATAAATATTGATAACGTTCATATTGATATTTCAGAATGAGAGATAATCGAGAAGAGAGAATGAAATATGATACATATCATAGATGAATGAAAGAATATTTTGAGAAGACTGAGTATTGAAGAAATAATAATGCATATAACTGAGAGAATAATATAGAGAGAATCCCTTTAGAAGAAAAATTTGAAGCTATGCGAAGATTGAAAAGAATGCAGAGAGTGAAAAAAAAAAAATTAATAGAGAAATTGTTTACAAAGGGAATATATTTAAATAATTTTTTTTTTATGATGTGGAAACGTATAACCAAGATTTACAGTTATATATGATAATGTATATTTACGCTCAGTAGGAGTAAATGAGAGACAGGGATTTAAGAGTGTAGAATTGAGAAGATATTGAGAGGATTATTATTAATCGTCTATCAAATTTTCAGACATTACAAATTTTTTATAAATTATGCTACTATTACCCTAATTAAGACATTAAATTATTATTATTAATGTTTTCTTTATTATTATTATTTTTTTTTATAGTTAGTTCTTTTTATTTAGTGTTTTATAAAATCAAATATTATTATTTTATTTTTATATTAGAATTTATTAATAATTTATGCCACATATGTCGATGAAAATCTTATCATATAATTTATAGTGAAGAATAATTTTCCTTATTATATGTTTATTATTGCTTTCATTTTTATTTCGTATCTTAGTGGCAATTATAGTCTGAAAGAGACACGGAGCCAGTGCACTATACACACCACACACACACACACACCATCAATACACATTATTCTATGATGACCAAAAACAAAGCACATAACCAATACACATTACAACCTCCCCCATTTCACTACCACAACATCATCACATCTCTCACACTACATCACACTCTTACACTAAACCACACATCGCTAACATCAAAAAAAGTGCAAAACTGGAAAACCATTTAAAAATAATTATTAAGTAGTAATAAAAATAAAAAAGATAATAATAATAAATAAATAAATAAAAAAAAATCCTTTTTTTGCAGATTTTCCCAAACGATTTCAACATATATATAATGATATCACGAGCTTCGGGCAGATTTATCTATTCAAAAGAATAAAGCGAAAATAAAAGAATAATTTTGAGAATCATCAAATGAAATCAAGAATATTTCATTCTATCAATGATATTACGTAACACTTATCATTAAAAATAGCAATTTAATGCAAAAAGAAAATACATCGACTAGAAATGGGTTTCTGATGGGATGTTTTCGTCCTTTGAGAAAATAATTTTGAAAATAATTTCGAAAATAATTTTGAAAATAATTTGAAAATAATTTTGAAAATAATTTTGAAAATAATTTTGAAAATAATTTTGAAAATAATTTTGAAAATAATTTTGATATTTTGGCGATTTATTACTAATACTTGAAATAGGCTTTTCTAACTTTCCCTCTATTTGCATCAAGCTTTGTTCCAAAAATTTTATATAACTCTTTTGATGATCCATATTTAAATTTTCTAGTTCTCTCTCTTTCTAATTCTCTCTTTTTTGACAAATATTCTTGGTCTGCTTTTAGCTTAGCCACTTTTTTTTCTATCTCATATGCCAATAATGTGATATTGAACCTGACCTAACACTGGATTTGTACTACTTACATTATTTATACTACCATTTTAAGCTCATATATTATATATATAATTATTATAAACTTTATTTTAACATTATGATATTTCAATATTTAAGGACAACAGCTTAAAGTATAAACTAACCATAGCATACGCTCAAAAGGTTAACCTATGTCACCAAGATTTTTTGTCATGAATGATTCTATATTAAAACATAATCAAAAATGTTTTAATTTTACTTAACATAAAAAAGTAATATTTAAACAAAAGAAATATCGTATCCTAAAACCTAACGAATTACCCAAAGAACCCTCATAATTGCGCCCTTGGAACAAACACTCACACACAACACAAACACAAACAAGAACAAAAGCTAACAAAAAAAAAAACGTAACAGAGTTTTCACAATATAATAAATGCTAAACCATAAGGCATTCACCATAAACTATAGAAAATAATGGTACAACGGCCAAACACTAACATACTTTAAGCAAACGAATAAAACAGCTAAACAATTAACAAATTTCCATAGCTTTAAAGCAGCTAAGTTTAAAGTAACCCAAAATAGCATACAAAATACGTAAACTATTCACACTTTTTCATGCATGTCTTTAACATATCAATATTAAATTTACATAACATAGTAATATTTAAACAAAGAATTAGATTTTCCTAACCTAACTATTGTAATTACAAAAGAATAAATCAAAAACATATCAGCCAACAGGAACTTGCACGCTGAATACACGTGATACACACGCACTACACACACACACACGAATATATTTAACGTAACAATGTTTTTACATTAAAAAAGCCAACATAGCAACACCTGAACTAAGAATATTATATACACCGACTAAATTATAACATACTTAACACAAAATAAACTGTTTACATTAGCAAATGTTCCATACTTAACATCCTAATCAGTGACAGAGTTAAGTCATTAAAGAGCTACTATTACAATGACAAAATCTGTAAGCTCCTTATTCACACGTTTGTTATCAATGCATATCTAGAGGACAGTTCAATGTTAATTACATTAACATCTGTGGTAATATTAGCAAAGATTTATCATCTAAACTCTGCTCTAATTATCATTACTGTACTAACTGGATAATAAAATCTGCTAATTCGTACCAAGAGGTTTTTTCGCATTAAGCATAGTAATAGGTATTAACAAAAAAATCATTTTAAGACAGAGCACAACCTTCTACCACGTTCAAATCTAAAAGAATATGCGATAAAAATAAAGTCTACGAGTAAGAAAAAGATTAGAGGCTAATATTGCTGGAACAACACAAGTCTAACAGGAGCGCAATAAGGGATTTTTTTCAACCAATTCACGGGAAAAGGATTTATAGGTATATTGCTTTCAGCCAATCACACGAGTAGTCAGGCAAATATAGGATGACGGATGATGTCCAACATGGAAATAGCATCCAAAGTCTTACACCCTTATTTATATATATTACTAAACTATTATATATATATATTATATATATATATATACTACATATTATAACTATATATATATATATGATATATATTATAATATTTATATATATATCATATATATAATATATATATATATATCGTTAAACATATACATAGGATACGCCTCTTATGTAAAATAAAAGAAATCCAAAATAGCAAACATTAATTATAAACATAAAAAGAATACATCTTCCACCGAGAGATACCCAGGGGTTTCACCCCTTGCTAGATGAATGAATCCCCCATGGGGCATCACCCCGAAGGGGCGTGTAAGCAGGCTGAGGCCTTACCCTCCTTCGGAGGGTAATGCCTGCTTACACGCCCCTTCGGGGTGATTACCCCCATGGGGATTCATTTCACATCAGCAAGGTGGCGGGTTGGCCGGTTTTACTCGCCGAGACTTCTATTTGGATGCAGGTAAGTAAGTTGCAGTGTTTGGTGGAAGATTTTTTATTATTTTTATTATATTTATTTATGTAGCTCCTATTTCTTGTGGGGGTTTTGATTTCTTTTATTTTACGATGAAGGACTGGCGTTGTAATTACTTCCTCATGCTCTATAGCTCGATTTCTCATTATCTATATATATATACATTCTTATTATGCTATAAGAATGGTTTATCCATAAATAATCCTATACTAATATATATATTCATTATATATATTATTAGTAATCTCACCAAAATAGGGGGTAGATATAGTAATATTTATTAAATAATATATATATAACCCTCATTTATAGTTTGTAAGACTTTTGGATGCTATTTCATTTGTGGACATATCCGCATCTATATTTTGCCCTACTCTGTGATGGCTGAAATATCCTATACCTTTCCGTGATTGGTTGAAAAATCCCTTATCTCTTAGACTTGTGTTTGTTCCAGTAATATTTGCCTTTCTTTTCTCTCTGAGGACTTATTTTAATCGTCATATTCGGTTTTTTTAGATTTTGAACGTATGGGCTAGAAGGTTCTCGTGCGATCTTTTATAAATGATTTTTGTTTTAAAATTCTATGTTAACTGCGAAAAACTTTGCGTACGTAGCATTTATTCCCGATTTAGTCAGTAGATAATTAGACAGGGTATAGATAAATCTTTGGCCTAAATATATCTACCATGTTAATGTAATTGTAAGTTAAACATTGATAATGTCCCATATATGCTTGAAAAAAGTGGTGAATTAGTGCTACGTTTTGTATGTGGTAATGTTAGCCTTCTTTATAACTGATGTTAAGTATGTTGACTTTCTGCTATATGAACCTATAAACAGTTTAATATCCTGTGTTTTAATAGGTGTTTATATTGCTTACACATTTAGTACGAAGTTATATTCGTATTCTTAGTTCAGGTACTGCTTTTGCTGATTTTGTGGCTTTCTTTATCTCATGTAAAAACATTTATTGTATCGTTTTATACATATAATTGAAATAGGTGGTAGTGTGTGTGTAGTGGCGTGATATGATGGGAAAGCTTCTGTTGTGGGTTTGTGTTTGTGTTATAGCTAGTAATTTTCAATGTGTTTGTTAGGTGGCTGGTGTGTGTGCTAATGTTGCTTTGGTTCTGTGTGTGTGTTGTTTGTGTTCGGATTTTCTTGACTGTTGACAGGCGCAAATTATTTGTAAGGCTAATTTATTTACTAAAATAATTACAATATGTATATAATGCGTATAAGTTAAAGAAATACGACTAGTGACATCTGTGTTTTTGGCTAATTATTGCTGCGTTACTACATTCATTTTTTGTGTTTTGGATTATCATTACTATGTCAATGTTATAAAATATTTTCCGTGCAGATTTGGCGTCATTTTCGACAATAAACATGTCCGCTTCTTCTAAAAACATGCATGAAAAATAAGTCAGTGAATTGGGTAACAGTATTTTTATTGGTTATAAACATTTTTAAGTGTGTCTTTATCTCGAACATAGGCGAAAATATGTTTAGTTGGTTTTCACCTTATTGACATATTTACCTGCTTGTTAACAACAAAGGTTTAATATAATGTTATTTGGGGAAATTGAAATTACTTGTTTATGGGTGATGTTAGCTGTTTATTCGTGCTTTAAAAGTATGTCTAGGTTTGCCCGGTTGGTACATTTATATTCTTTAGTTTAGGGATTGCATGTTAGCTTGATAAGTTTTGAAAAACTTTGTTACTTGCCAAAATATTCTGTGTGTTACTTAAGATGTAATCGAAATATATAATTCCATGAACTCTTAGAAGTCAAGAAATTTCCAAAAAAACTAATGGTTAGCCATGAACAAGATAAATGTTGGGAAATGAAAATTTTGTGTGTAGGAATAATTTAATTTTCATTATTAATATTTCGTGGGTTTTGTTGTGGTGTGTGTTTTCTTTCTGTGTTGCTGTGTGTGTGTGTGTGTGGTGCTGTGCTCTGATTTGCTCCATTCTCCTTCGCTCGTTTTGTTTACAATCGTTAAGTCTAGTATATCGCTCTCGATTAATCTTTTTAGATAAATGTTAAGCATATGGTTAATGTAAAATGTAACCCAATTATGCACATAACCGATTCAATAGCATGCATGAATAAATAATAAAATTAATGAATATTTTTTACGATATATTTGTATATGCATAGTTTCGCTATTTTATTCTAGTTTCCTGAAGGTAAATGGTTCAATCCTAGCAGTTTACAAAATGTTTCATTTAGATCCTGACAAGCAACAATATGATCCCATCTTTTCCATAATTTGTGCTGCATTCGTAGTCTTAATTTAAATTATAACCTATATTATATCATACTCATATAATATTAATTACCAATAATAATTAATTACAACTAAAATTATTACTTTTGTTAAGATTGCAAGAGGGATAAACAAAATATTTATATCTATGTTATTCGCTTTGTGGAGTGACATAATTTATAAACTGTATTTATTAATATTATATACATATAATCTTTATTGAAAGGTATTCCTCCCTAATTTCGCGAAAGTTTGGTATGCAAAATCTATGAACTTATTACATAAAATGTATGGCTATATATACTCAATTATCAATAGTTTGAGCATTCGAATAATCTCACAATTTTAATAAACTGCCATCAATAGATCAAATAAATGACATGGTTTCTCTTATGAATAATAAATTTGTAATATATAATATTTTCACCACTATGCTTCAATAAAATTCATAAACGAACCAGGTCTCAAGTGGAAACAAAAGTGATTGGTAAATAGATAATTAAATATATGTGTAAGTGACTATAATAGTTTAATTACATGTTATACCGAGAATACTGCGGTTTTAAGAAAAACTATAGAGGTAGGGAAGTGTAATAGGAGTCTAGGAATTCACAATGGGTGTAGTATTTAGTGTTGGATGAGAAGACATCGAGAGAGAAGAAAATGACAGAGGTAAGATAGACAATATATATTTATATATCAAATTCACGATAGTGATGTGTGTGAGTCAATTCATGCAGTGCTTCAGCATTGTGACTAAAATACTATTCCAAAGACCGTTTGGTCCACTGAATGTGATAGATAGCTATTTTGCTTGTGGGGGAATGGGGCCCCTGGAGGGCTGTTTTGCATGAATTCCAGTATTGTTTATTATCCTGACAATTTGTATTTCTGAAGTCATATAAATAAGATACTCTCAACAAAAGCGACACAATTATTACTCATTATTCTCAAAATTGTGAATTTTTTTTTAATGGTTACGAGTTGCCTGTTTTTTGAAAAGGGATGTATTATTTATACATACTTATTATTAATCTAAAGATACACATTTTGTGTACTTTATTTTAAAAAAATCATTTTTTTATCAAAAAAAAATTTTTGTGTATAAACAAGAAGGCCTATTTTCCAGCATTTCAATAATTCAAAAAAGATCATATCAAAATGCTTTTATCAAGTGTTCCATACAAAACACAAATATTTATTAGAATAGTTTGGTTCATCAAAAAGACTAATTGTTTTTTCAAAAAAAAACATTTGTATTAACCGTCATTGAATTAGAAATATTAAATCTTAAGTTATCCTTCGACAGTTGAAAAATGTTAACTTAACTTGTGATAGAAGAAGGACTTTAATTGCTCAACTTAGTTATAACACCTATAACATACTAAAAGCTTTAGATCTTTAAGCTTGATGTGTCAAATTAGAACTGGCAATATACATCCTTATTTAATAGATTTATATATTTTAAAAATTCAAAAAAATGTGAAACCTACTAAGAGTTATAATAATTAGAGTTCTAAAAAAAAAAATTTTGTCCTAACCACTATTTGACATCTTTATGCTCGCTTATAACAGAACTCATTCTCTAAAACTAATATATAACAATTTAAAATACAAATAAAACACACAAAATAACAATTCGATGGGCTCTATTACCACAATGAGATAAAAATTTTTTTGTGAACTAATTTTTATCAATATAAACCAGCTTATTCCTTTGAATATAGGTAGTACTTGATTATTATACAGACATTCCCTCATTATATAAATACAAGTCTATTCATGGTTTAGGTAAGGCAAGTTATTTGACTATTGAATATTATTATCATCAGTTTGTTTACAACATTATGTATATATACATTATAGTGATGTATTAGGCTATATGGAAGAACCACTTATAATTGATTAATCTTCCTGTTAGTATAATAATAGTTTCATATATATTTTGTATAATAAAAAAAATAATAGGTGACTATTGCTTATATATATATATATTGACCTACAAGTAGTTTGTTTCAATTTTAGTAAGATAACATCGTTTTATTGCAACTGATAGTGATTATATATTAATTATAATACTTATATTTTCTAATATTTTTATAATATATTTATATCAATTATAACTATATTATAATGATAGTGTTAAAAGAGATGGTCCAGCATTTTAGGAGTTCTCTCATTGGACATATCCTCTTGCTCGATGACCTCTGATGACGCCGATGTGGTCACGCACTATGAAGTCATTTGAGATTTGAGTTATATATAAGCTTCGAGAAACTATGTTATTGCCACTGATATCTGACCGATCATGCTAAAAACGAACGTTATTATAAAACATTGTGAAATAATAATATTGGTCTATTTTTTAAAGCACATATTTACATATTATTTCGGTCCTTCTCGCACCCGATCCTCTCTGCTACCCATACTCTCTCGGTTTGCCCGATACCGATTAAACTATTCCAATTAGTATTTTCAATTTTATGTTATCTATCTTACGAAACTTTCTATTTCCTTCATCTTACATCTATTTACTCTGTCCTTGTACATCTATGTTAAATTTTTCTATTTTTTCAGACCTATAGAGATCTACATCTCAAAAGGTGTTCCTCGAACTCATTTTTTAGTAGTGGATCACTAGCTGTTTTACGATAACTACCAAAATAAAATTCGGAATCTATATCTATTGAAAACATATTTATTTAATTATATATATTAATATTATATATATATTATAAGGCTGTAGACAGGAGGGTCAGTGGGTTCAACCTCTCCCTCCCATATAAAATTATTATATTTATAAGCTATATCGTATAAAATTATTTATTTGAATTCTACTAAGTGTATACTCTAATAATTTATATAATATAATAATAATATTATAAATAATATTATATATATTAAATAATATAATAATATAAATAATATTAAAAATTAATATATATAAATAATTATAATATAATAATAATTAAATATAAATTAAAATAATAATAAGTTAATTCATTAATCAAATATGTAAAAGTATATATATTATAATTATTAAATGATAAATGAGTAGAAGATTATACATAGTATTATATTAGTTAGGGTCTACGTATAATACTATAAACCAATCTATACTATCTCATTATGTGGTACAATGGCTGGTTTCCCTCATACCTACATAATGAGTATTAGACAACATGGAACTCATAGATATTTCACGGTACCCACTGAGCTCTCACACCCATCTAACAAATGAGATCCTCCGGCTCCGTGCCTCCGGCTCATAAATAGGTCCTCCTTCTCCGTCACATAATGAGACTTTCTTCTTTCGCTCAGATTGCATTTTCTTTCAGTGGCTCAACATTTTGGCTTACCTCCAGTATATGCCTTCCTATCTAATGTATGTGTCTATGTCCTTTTCTAATGATATACATTTTTTAACTTCTGTACTTATGCTGAGGGTCCTTTCTACTAATTCCTGTTTGATGGGTCTTGAGCCTGGTTCATCTTCCTTCTTCAACTAAATCTTTTCTCTCCTCATAATCCCTATGGTTTCTCCATCGTTCTTGTTTCTTTAGTCATACGGTTATAGAGACTGTGCTGTATCGGGGGCTTGTGGATAAAAACTTCTCGTTCTCCTATCACTTTCCTTGCTAATTTTCATTCAGCTAGACATCGTTTCGCTAGGTACTCTTCGTACGAGCAACAGCTGGCCTTTCATCGTCAAAGGAAAGCTGCGTCTAACTCTCTCTTTGGTTCTATATCCTTACCTGATCAAATCTTTTCATCTCTCGCAACCTTCTGTAAATCTGCCTTTCCTCCTGTTATTCGATCTGATCATTGTGTTTTTAATTCTCCAACTTGAAAAAGCGCTTAATCCTTCGGCCCTCGCTCAACTATTTCTCTATGTCTCAATAAAATACTAGCACTTTCCCTCCCTCAAAGTTGGAAGCTCGTACTCACATTGGTTTTCCAACCTATTCCGAACAAAAGGGGTGGCAAGAAAGCTGACCGCTGGCCATTGATCCTAAGATGCTAACATATCGGCGCTCTTTTCATGTACATCATCTCACTGCTGATGTATTCTGCATCTAAGTCAAATCTTTGAAAAAATCTCCTGTTACTCAACTCACTTCTTAGAGGTCATCTGGAAACTCACTCCGATCGCACGTACGGCTCTCGTTGCACGAAGTTCTACTAAGAAGCGGCATATTACATTCCTAGATACTGGACCCGATTTATGTTTTTATATACTGATCTTTAGGAACCATACGGAAGTGAGGACTGATGGGGTGGGTGGACTACCTCATGACATATCCAAAGACATGTGATTGACCAAGGCATTCAGCAGATTGCTGGTCACTGCCGTCGTCCATCTCCCTCCTTTGGAGTTTCCTACCTTCATCTATTTGCTTACGTAGTTATGCTAGGTTTCTTGTCAAATCGTCAATGTGGTGCTTTGCTTGTTGATGGTGAGTGGTGCGAGCCTTTCTTCTGTTGTTACTGTTCAGAATGTGTGTTACTGCTAGTAGGGTTCTGCTTATCTTCCTACTTTATTCCTACTTCATGTATAATAGAATCGTCTCACCTGCCACCTTGTCTATAAGCGGGAGTTCTATGCATATAACGTGTGTATTTCCTATGCGGATTGGTGAGACTGCTGAAGTGATCCCTTTATGGATTCGTTTGAGCTCGTGACTCACGAATGTTCTTTCTAACTCCCGAGGCGTGTGTGTTATTACGTTGGTCTGAAATTTTGCACTCAATGCTGTTGCCTTATGATCATCGTTTCCGATTTTATTATCGCTGAATAATTGAAATACGGTCGTGCATGGTGTTGAAAAGAGTTTCATGTAAGGTGGTATTCGCTGTTTAATAAAAATTGCCTCAAGTTTGTTAGCAATAATATTCACGTGTGTCCTTGTGGCCGCAGAGGAATACTCTGTCATTGTCGTTAAGCTTTATATAACGGTAGCCTATAGTCTTCCGCTTTCGGTGACTCGCGTGTGTGGGTTATAAGTTCTGTTAGCGTCTCTCCCCATTGCGTTGGGTAGATGCTGTTGTATGTGATGTATCCGCTTTTTGGCTAAGTAGCCTCCTTAGCGATGGTGATGTCAGTGTAAGTAGAATTGTGTCTTTGAAACTCACAGTTATGAGCTCGCGATACAGGTGTGTGGAGTGTGCTAGGACAGCGGCGGCCTCAAAGAACTGGAAAGTTCTGTTTTAGACTGTGAGACTTCCTCCTTTCTCCAGTTATTGCCTCTCCAGTAACATACAGGGACTTAAGTTAGGGGCAGATACCTACATATTACCTACAAATGGTTCTCTTCCAAGGGCAAAGTTTCTCATAGAGGAGACAGGTACTGCAGGTTCAACTGTCTACCTCTTACATGATCGTCGGTCGACTGTGGAGATCTCACTTAATCCCGGCAGCGCATCTGGTCTTTCTATATCCGCGACTTATTGGAGCGCAGTCAAATTTCTGGGCTGTTGATTCGAACGTATCAAGGCCGAAATAATCAGATGGCCACACGACCGAAAGTGCTCAAAGAGACAAAAACGGATTCAAAATAAGGCCGTGCGCTTTTCAATGGCTGAACCTTAAAGGGCGGGTCAAATTTCTCCGTAGAGAGTGTAACGGTAATCCAGTCCTCCACATCATAATCTTCTAGAGACTGATCTAATACACAGGCCAAAATCGGAGATTCTCATTGACCTTCTCTCTAACACCATTCCATGAATGTAAGGAGCGACTAATATTAGTCGTATACTCTCTCACTGACAAGGCGGCAGGCAATGTTGCATTGCTTCAGAAGGATGACTCGTGTATCAAAGGGCTCTGTGCGGGTCTACCTCACCAACACTTGTGTAGTGACGGAGAGCGCATCCCTAACACCGCTTTCTAAACATATCACTAACCTCAAGAGTTGCTGTCAGAACTCCTGCTAGTACCCACGAGTATATAATCGATTATGGGTTATGGGACATTATGTGATAACTTTGCAGGTGGTTTAGTTTGTTGTCTGGTGCTTTAACGACTCTGTTTTACACGCCGCCACAATCCGATCCGCTGGCTAGTATAGTCTCGTGATGGAGAAGAAATTTCTGCTTTCAGTATCGTCATCTATACTGTATATACCCCTCAACTGAAAATTAAATTTACTTCATCTACTTCTTTTAAACAGCCTGCGCTATTTTGTACATTACAAATAATGGCCTTAAATTTGCTGTCATGTAGATACAGCGCTGGTGAAATCTTTGATGTTCTAGTAACTAATACAAAAACTCCCGCCTCCTGGTTTATCGGCAGCCTTTGAATAGATGGCTCTACTTGTGCCGCGCGGCGATGCTCGCCACAAGCGCACCAGTTGTGCGTGTCCAAGACTCGTTATAACAAACAATCATTAGATGGATATGGCGTCAGAATCAGGGGTCAAATGAACTGGCTCTCCTAAAT
>JABUQX010127440.1:2500-10000 GCA_015478945.1 Trachelipus rathkii | reverse complement strand
CCTTTTTGTGGTATGGACTCCAAAACTGTACTGAGTTATTCCGATGATGAGGTCTAACTAATGTTTTATTGAGAGTGAAGAGGAAGTATTATATTTTAGATTTATATTTCGAAGTTACTGGGCAATAAAGCTAGAGCTTTATTGCTTTCTTTAACAGTCTTTCGCACTAACCTCTCTCAAACTTTAAACCTTCCTTATTTTAACATGTACATTCTATGAAATGATCATTTTTCACTCATTGACACTTTGATAACTAGTCATTTAATTTTGTAGATCGTATACTTCATGTTGCCTACTCCCCCATAAAATGTATAACCTGTACATTTATCGGTATTAAATTTCATTTTGCCATGTTTTGACCAATTTTATACAATCTTGTTCAATAATCCGCTTATGGAGTAATGATTAGTCGTTCTCACATATTATAATTGCGATTTCCCTAAGTTTCGTTAATCTCCGCAAATTTCGAAATATTGGCTAAAATATTATTGTATAAATACTAAATTTATACATTAATATAATGAACTAAGTATTGTAGACCCATGAGGACAGACCCCTTTGGTATACTCATCCACTTAATAACATTTTATCCGCGAAGTCCTGAACATTCACCTATTTGATTATCACCGACATCGTTGTTTCTCTTTCTCGTGTCCAATAACCAATTTGAATTAGATTCTCTAATATTTTATAAAAGAATACTATCCATCATAGAATACCATGAGCTCTTAAGCTTTTCCAATAACTTTTGATGAGGACGGTATCAAAGCTTTTTGAAAATTCTAGTATAATATAACACTCGCCTAATACAATTAAGATAGATATCTACATCGTTATAACACATAAAGTATATTGTCATAGCATATCAAGAATATTTTGTTAAGCATGATCGTGACTATTTCTTCTAAAACCGTGGTGGGCGGAATTGATTGCAAGGTCTAAATCTGTATATTCATTTTGCTCAGCTGTGAAACTAAGTCTATTAGTTTAGTATTGCTTTATAAATTTGCCAACATAGAAGTTAAGCTAATTGTCTGTAATTATGTGAGCGCTTACGATCTGACACCTTTTTCTTGAAAAATTGTACACATTAGGAGTTACTGTCTTTAGCAGTTTGTGATTATTGAGAATATTATTATTAATTATTTATTTATGGTTATTACTAATCCTTCTTGTAAATGGACTTATTGAAAAGTACATCGTCAGAGCGTTTTTACTATATATTATTTCTTTCAAAATATTTTTTTTAGAATCGCATCGGATTAATAATCCATCTGTCCATAGAGTGATCTTTATATTCTATGAATAATAATTCATATTTCGATAGATACAATACATACATCTTTTTCTTTAATAATTTCATATAAATTGTATATCATTTAATTATAATATATCTTATACTCTGACTATGTGAAAATCCCGTACTGTATCTTTTTTCTATGATATAGGAACAATTTATTCTTACATTTTCTTTTTCTGTATTTATTTACTAAGTGAGTATGTTGCGAGATGAAAAAATTATTTAATATAATGTTTTTGCCACATTCGGTTGTTATCGATCTTTATTGTATTGTTCCGTTTTTGACTTTCATTAGGTGAGTGTTGGTCCGATTTGATTCCTTAATGGAACTTTTTATATATTAGATTCGGCTATAGTGTTACTGTGGTTAAAATACTTATATCTTTTAGGATTAATTTTTTATACTCTCTATTCCGTGGGCATTAATTATTATTTTATTTCAAGTTTACTTTTATTTATAAGCATTTATTCATATATATTTAGACTTTTTGCAGTTATTTCAGTACTGCCCAACTTTGTAATATTTATTATATTATTTTCTTACTTTGTATGTGGATAATTTAGAACTCTCTCTCACTCTAATAGTTTTATAATAGCCTCTTATATTTATTAATTATTTTAAGAATTGTGATTATTGTGATATTGTTCCATCCATATCTTGGATTTTTGTAAGTTCTATTTTAGTGTTATTGTTTTTTGTTTAGATTGTTAGGGGGTTTTTTTTTTGTTGCATTTTTTTTTTTTTTTGAAATGCGAAAATAATCTTTCTTTTTCTTTAAATTTGTGTTTGGTTGAGGTGATAAACGTGTTGTTATGTCTCTAGCATTTTAATTTTGTTCGTATGTTTTACGCTGTTGATATTTTCATCCCATCATACTATAGTATATGCTTTGCCTTAAAGCTCCATGTATAATATATATAATTTGGTGCTTGGTTTTTTCCTTTAAAATCTCAGGTGTAATTTTGCATTATGGTATATTGCTATTGCATTTTGTTTCAATATTTATAGTTTAGATTTATAAACTTATCGTATGGTGTTTTGTCTGTATGTGATTTCACTTTTTTGACCAATAGGGTTCTGATGACCTCATAAAACTTTCTCTTAGTCCAATGTTCAAACTTGATGTCACTCTGTTAATTTTTGGAAGTAGAGTTTTCTCATTAATTTAGTTGTTGTTCCTGCTTGTTGGGCAAGTCGCTTGTACATTATTTGAATTGATAAATTTTTGAGCGTATCAATCCGTTATTCCTAGATAATCTTATTACGGTATAAATCTAGTTTTGTGTCTCTTCTCTGGGATTATATCTGCAGTTCAACAGTGCAATCTTAGTCAATTACTTTTGGGCAGGTTAAAGTCACCTACAATTGTTTTGTTATTCGTTTTTTACTTTTGATTTAATATACTCTCGCACATTAAAATGTCGGTATCCTTTCTCTCTTTATTGAGAAGGAGAAATTTATATCAAAATGCCATACTCTAACTATTCGCCTCTTTGTACTTGTTTGTTGGGGCCGGTGGGACGATAAAACATTTATTACAATTATGAAAATTCTATATGTCTAATATAGTTTCTATTTTGATTCCATAGTAGGATATCTATTTCTACTGTTAGGGTACTCAATACAGTCTAGTTCACGCTACGTCTTCACAAATGATAAGATCTTTGAATTAATTATAAAGAAAACGTCCTCTTAATATAAGTCACTTAAACGCCTTCCCCCTTCTCTATTATTGTTTCTATCTTTGAAAGATACTGTATATGCCCTGCATATAATTTTGAAAATTCTGATAATAAAAATCCCGCAATCTTTTAAGTTGCACCATTGTTTCTAGTGATTGTGAACTATAATATCTCTTAGTTTTCTACGTAAAACAATGGCTTTAATTCATTTTATTTTGTTACGATTGCTTCTATGCGTTTGTAAAAGACAGTAGCTTTCATTTCGCAAATGTTGATACTGGTGGAATTGTTAATCTTTCCCGAAAAAACTGTTTTTGCTAGTTTTATCTCCTTATTGAGCATTTTGTGACCTCAGTGTTAATAGTTCGACCTAATCGCGTACTCGTACACCCTATTAAACAACATTTAAAATTAGGATAATCCTCAGTTTCTTTTTCTGTCTAATTATATTATTATATATATATTATCATAGACTCAATCAAAGCTACTCACCTAAAAGGTTAGCTCATAAAATAAAGAGACGTTTTATCTGTATAGCCTACTACAAATTGTCAATCAAGTTCTTGTGTGAAATATAAAAGACTTTGCTCTGCCGGAAAACTCTATAGTCCCATTTAAACAAACGAGTGGCAAAATTCACTTTAATAATAAGCATAATAAATGATTACCTACTAGATCTACTTACTTTCATAAGATTTATTAATTATTAGAAATATCCTATTATTTTAGCGATTTAGGGTCATTTTGTTCGTAATCTTTCCATATTTACTACTACATCTCAGTTTGACTGAAACCCAATCAATGACACACCCTAGCGCTTATTCTTCTTTGTAATATATATAAATCCTCTTTACGGTTGTATTCTTTAACTGGATTTTATTCAAAGACCGATATTGTTTACCCCAGAAAACCAATTTTTACATTCTTTTAGTTGGATTGCGTTAAACGAATTTTTATTGATTTCAATATATTCTGCACCTATAGAGTTCACTCAATTCAAAGAATTGTCTCCGATTCACCACCTTTCAACCTCCAGAAGGGGATAAGGGATTTTGGAAATACAGGGAACTCTATAAATTATCCTAGTGTCTCAATTTAGGTATTTTACATACCATTAGAGACTTCTAATATATAACATGGTTTTTCTCATGTTATTTTCTTTGTCTTCATTTTTAGCTAATTTGACTATATATATATATATACGCTCAGTTGTTCTAAGAGACGTCAGAATTGGGATTTTAAAAAGCGTCCCGTCTTTTAGTAGCCCTTATGAATTTAATTTCTTCTTGAAATCAATTTTGAGATGCTATTCGACCGACAGAACATTAACATTTTCTACCGTATTTATTTTGCCTCAATTAATTTTTGATTTCGTAGTAAGCCTTTAAATCACCGTATTTATAAGATATATTTGTTTTATTAAATATATTCATCACTATTAACTGTAATTCTATTATTATTTCATATATTATAACATCTCAGTCTGATTATAATTATTTCTATAATACATTATTCTCTAAATAGCATACAGTAAAGTTAACAAATAGAGATTTATATATTTTGCTCAAGAGTATATTCTTTGAATATACGTAATTTTTACCAACGGCGATATCTCATTATGCCACGCTATGAGAAACAAGTTAATAGCGGTATAAGTAGCACGGCATTGTTATAAATTTCAAAATGTTAAGGCTTCTACCCATATAACTAAGATATGTGTGGTTAAGGAAAATTTAAGATATTTTGGGAAATATTTCTTAAAATTTAAAACAGACTTAAGGAATTTATTTTTCCTCAATAAATAAATATTAATTTTTATACCAATAAACTTGATTATAAATTCTACAATTTTTTTATTTTTTCACCATTTTATATTTCTTTTTACACATATAAGTCTACAGGGTGGAGTAAAAGGAATACATCCTGCTTGTGAAAAATGCATCTTTGTGTGCTTATTCTCTTTAATTTTTACAGATCTTCAGTGAGAAATTCCGCTAAGACAAAAATAAAAAATAAATATATACAACAGTATATACGAAAAGATTAAGATACAATAGAACATACAAAAGAAAGAGAAAAAGAAAAAGAAAGAAAGAGAGAAGAGAAAAGAAAAGAAAAGCGAAGAAGATGAAGAAGAAAGTACGAGAAAGAGACTGGAACAGAATGTCAAGATGGTGTGAGAGTTCACTCTGAGGCTTATAGTAATGTTTTTAGAAGTCAATAGAATGATAGTATAGGTAAGGAATGACAGGTGAATGGTGGAAGGTTTAATGACCATGGGAACGAGAGGAAGAAAATTAGTCACCATATAATAATAATAATAAAATATAGTAAATAGTAGAGATAATACATTAATCAATATAATAATAATTATTGAAAAGTGTCATTTATATGCTCATGCGCTAATAATGGTTTAACCATATTAAGTATAAATAATAATAATAATAATAATAATAATAATAATAATAAATATATAAAAATTAATAATAATAATAATAATATTATATATTTATTATTATTTTATTATTATTATTATTATTATTATTATATTATTAATTATTATTATTATTATTATTATATTATTATGATTATGGAGTCGGTATTATTATTAGTTATTATTATTATTTATTATTATTATTATATTAATTTGGTACTCATTCGGACCTTTATTCCGATTATTTATTATCAATTATGGTGATCTTTTATTATTATTATTCATTGGATCTATTGATTTATGTGTTATTATTATTATTCATTATTATTTTTATTATTAGGTGTACTAATTCCCTTACCCTATCTATTACTGTTAGAGTGTAAATGTGGGCATTATTTATTCTACGTGGATACTCTCCCTATCTACTTTTGGTTTAGTATTTTGATGTAGTTTGTTTATCTGCGTTTATGTAGTGTATGTATTTATCTATTGTTCTCTCATTATTATCTGACTCTATCCTTCCCCATTACAGTGATATTACTTATTGGAATTATTGATAATATTAATTATTATATCAATTATTATTTTATTATTATTATATATTATTATTATTATTATTATATATTTATTAATTTATTATTATTATTAACTTATTATTATTATTATTAATCTTTATTATTAATTATTATTTATTATTATTATTATTATTATATTATTAATTTAATATATTATTATTATCAATCATTGATCATTATCATTATCGATTATCTTATTATTATTATATTATTATTATTAATTATTATTATTTTATTATTATTATTATATTATTATTATTATTTAAATTATATTATGTATTATATTATTTATTATTATTATTATTATTATGTAAATAATTTTTGGCTTAATTGCTATATCTAAATAAACTTGCACAATTTAAGGGAACCGATCAAAGCTGTTTGTAAACTATTGTAGTATTGATTAGTTAAATTCTGATAAAACTTTGACCTTCAATGTATGACCTGTTTTGACCTGCCCATCGTGAAATAATTAACACCAAAGAGACTCTACCGTAGATGAAATCAATCCTTCTCTAACATTTAATAACCTTTTAGTTTAATTCTTTAATTGAGGTCAATAACAGTGCAGGTCACAAGGCTAAATTTAGAGAATAGTGGATAAATTATTTGAGAAAAGCATTGCGCCATTGAAAATGTCCTTAAATGTGATTGGGAATATTGTTTGTCATAGAAAGCTTTGGCTTCTTCCCTTCTGAACACCCAAATATCAAGGTGACAAGCTTTAACTTCTACCTTTTAGAACACACTGACGTCAAAGTGACAAGCATTGACTTCTACCCTTTTAAACACACAAACATCGAGGTGACAAACTTTGACTTCTACTCTTTTGAACATACAAATTTTAAGGTGACAAGCTTTGATATTCTACCTTTTTGAACACACAAGCACCAAGATGACAACCTTTGACTACCTTTTTGAACACACAGATATCAAGGTGACAAGCTTTGACTTCTACTCTTTTGAACACACAAACATCATGGTGATGATGAGAAATATGTTCTCATTATGTTTTCATTTCATCAAAAATTGACGTGCATTTATTTTATATAAAAAGTTCACACCTCACGTAAATTGTTCGTATCTAGGAGGAGAACTGCTCAAGGTAATTACTACCTAGAATCAGAACGAGGTATCAAACCATAGGCCCTTGCCTCCGATTTTGTCTCTCTATCGCTTGCAGCACGGAAGTGGCCAAATAATAATTTCACTTCTTTCTTCTGATCAAAGAAAAATGCTTAATTAGTTTTGTTTTTAAGAACGAAAGCTCGTACCTGATTGACATTGCTGTATTCAAGGATGAAAACGTTTTAGGAAATTGCTTTCAAGGACCTGCATGAGGAATCAAATAAGAACTTTCGCCACACAAATTGATCGCGTTAACGATTGAGAAACATTAGTGACGTATTTAAGAAACCGTCCAATAACGCATTCATTCATGTACGCCTTTCTATGTAAACTTTGAAAGTGAAAATCAGACATGAATGTAATATGCCTTAATTCTTTCT
>JABUQX010127439.1:0-39939 GCA_015478945.1 Trachelipus rathkii | reverse complement strand
CCAGCAGAGGCTGAAAAGCACAGCACACCCCATCAGAGCTGAAAGATCACAGCACACCCCAGCAGAGGCTGAATAGCCACAGCACACCCCACAGAGGCTGAAAGACACCAGCACACCACAAGCAGAGCTGAATCGACACAGCAACACCACAGCAGAGCTGAAAGCAAAGCACACCCCTAGTAGAGCTTGAAAGAGCACTGCACACCCAGCAGGAGGTGAATTGAAGCAAAGCACACCCAGGCAAGGCTGAAGAGCACAAGCACACGCAACAGAGGCGTAAGGAACCAGCACACCCCAGCAGATGCTGAATGAGCATAGCACACCCCGCAGAGGCTGAATGAGCACAGCACCACCCAGCAGAGGCTTAATGAGCACAGCACACACCACAAGGCTGAATGAGCACAGCACACCCCAGCAAGTCTGAAAAAGCACAGCACACCGAAAGAGGTGAATGACACAGCATACCCCAGAAAAAGCAAAAAAGAGCACCGCAGCACCCAAGCAGAGCTAATCAGCACAGCACACCCAGCAGGCTGAATAGCACAGCACACCCCAGCAGAGCAAGAGCACAGCAACACTCAGCAAGGGCTGAATGAGCACAGCACACCCAGCAGAAGCGGAAAGAGCACAGCAACATCTTAGCAATATCTGAATAAGCAACAGCACTCGCCCAGCAGAGCTGAAAGAGGCACACACATCCCCAGCAGATTGAATGAGTACACACACCAGGCAAGGTTCATATGAGCACAGCCACAAACCCAGCAGAGCTGAAAGAGCACAGCACAACCCACCGAGGCTGAAAAAGCACGCAGCACCCCAGCACAGTGCAAAAGAGCACAGCACACCCAGCAGAGCCTGAAAGCCCAGCACACCCTAGCAGAGGCTGAAAAGCACAGCACATCCCAGCAGAGGCGAATGAACAGCACTACCCCAGCAGAGCCGAATAGCCACGAGCACACCCAGCATAGGCTAAAAGAGCACAGCACACCAAGCAGAGGCTGAATGAGCACACACACCAACGCAGAAAGCTAAAAGACACAGCACACTTAGCAAGCGAATAAAGCACAGCACTCCCCAGCAGAGCTGAAAGAGCACAGCACACCCCGCAGATGCTGAATGAGTACAGCACAACCAGGCAGAGGCAATTGAGCACACACACCCCAGCAGAGGCTGAAGAGCAAGCACAACCTAGCCGAGGACTTAAAAGCACAGCCACCCCAGCACAGGCTTAAAAAAGCACATCACACCCCAGCAGAGGCTTGAAGAGCACAGCACACCCCTAGCAGAGCTGGCTGAATAAGCACAGCACATCCCAGCAGAGGCGAATGAACAGACACCCAGGAAAGATCTGAAATGAGCACAGCACACTTGCAACAGAGCGGAAAAAGAAACAGCACAACCAGGCAGAGCACAGAATGAGCACAGCCAACACCCAGCAGAGCTAATGAGCACAGCACACCTCGAAAGAGCGAAAGACACAGCACACCCCAACAGAGGATTAAAAAGCACAGCACACCTCAGCAGATTCTGAAAGATTCACAGCAACAAGTGAACTTGACTTGAAAAGAAAAAAAATCGACCAGCAGAGGGCGGAAAGAGCACAGCACACCCCAGCAAGGTGGAAGAGCACAGCAAACCCCAGCAAGCAGAATGAGCACAAGGCACACCCCATCAGAGCTGAATGATCACACACACCCAGCAGAACTGTAAGAGCACAGCAACACCCAGCAACTGAAAAGCGCAGCACATATCCAGCAGATGCTTGAATGAGTACAGCCACAACCCCAGCAGAAGCTCAATGAGCACAGCACACCCAGGAGGCTAAAAGAGCACAGCACACCCAGCAGAGGCATGAATGAGCACAGCAAACCCCAAGCAGAGGCGAAAGAGCACAGCAACACCCCAGCAGAGGCTGAATAGCACAGCACACCCATGAGCTGAATGACACAACACCCCAGCAGAGGCTAAAGAGCACAGCACACCCCAAAGAGGCTGAATGACACAGCGTACCCCAGAAAGGCTAAAAAGCACAGGACACCCCATCAGAGCGAATGAGCACATCACACCTCAGCAGAGGCTGAAGAAAACAGCACACCCCCAGCAGAGGCTGAAGAGCACAGCACACGCCCAAGCAGAGGCTACAAGAGCACAGCACACCCCACAGAGGTGAATGAGCACAGCACACCCCAGCAGGAGCTGAACAAAGCACAGAACACCCCAGCAGATGCTAATGATACAGCACACCCAGGAGAGGTTCAATGAGGCACAGCACCACCCCAGCAAGGCTGAAAGAGCACAGCACAACCCAGCAGAGCTGAATGAGCACAGCAACTCCCAAGCAGAGCTGAAAAAGCCACAGACACCCCTGGCAGATGGCTGAAATGAGTACAGCACACCCAGGGAGAGGCTGAAGAGCACAGCACACCCCCGCAGAGGGCCGAAAGAGCACAGCACAACCCAGCAGAGGCTGAAAGACACACACACCCCAGCAGAGGCTGAAAGAAGCACAGCACACCCCAAGCAGAGCTGAATGAGCACAGCACACCCAGCAGAGCCTAACCAAAGCACAGCACACCCCAGCAGAGGCTGAATGAGCCAAAGCCACACCCCAGCAGTGGCTGAAAGAACACAGCACACCGCAGCAGAGGCTGAAAGAGCACAGCACACCCAACAGAGGCTGAATGACTACATCACCACCCAGCAGGAGTAAAAGAGTACAGAAAAATACACCCCAAAGAGGCTTGGAAAGAGCACATCACACCCCAGCAGAGGCTTAATGAAGCACAGCACACCCCAGCAGGCTAATAGCACAGCACACCCACAGAGCTGAATGAGCACCAGCACGCCCATAAGAAGCTGTAAGATCACAGCACACCCCACAAGGAGGCTTGATGAGCAACAGCACAACCCCAGCAGAGCTGAAAAAGCACAGCACACACAAGCAAGGCTGAAAAAGCACAGCACACCACAGCAGATGCTGAATGAGCACAGCACAACCCCCCCCCCTAGTAGTGGCTGAAAGAGCACAGCACACCAGAGGCTGAATAAGCAAAGCACACCCAGGCAGAGCTGAATGAGCAACAGCACACCCCACAAGAGGCTGAAAGAGCACAGCACAACCCAAAGGCAGAAGCTGAATGAGCACAGCCACCAGCAAGGCGAATGACACAGCACACCTGGCATAGCTGAAAGAAGCACAAGCACACCCCAGCAGAGCGAAAGAAGCACAGCCACACCCCAGCAGAGGCTATAAATCACAGCACACCCCAGCAGAGCTGAATGACACAAGCATCACCCCATCAAGGCTGAAAACACACATCACACAACAGAGGGCTGAAATGAGCACAATCACACCACAGCAGAGCTGAAAACACAGCACACCCTAGTAGAGGCTGAAGAGCACAGCACACCCAGGCAGAGGTGAATGAGGCCAAGCCATACAGCTAGCTGAATGGAGCAACAGCCACACCGCAACAGAGGCTGAAAAAGCCACAGCACAACCAGCAGAGGCTGAATGAGCACATCACACCCAGCAGAGCTGAATGAGGCACAGTACACCTTGCAGAGGCTGAAAAGCACAGCACACCCTAACAGAGACTGAATAAGCACAGCACACCCCAGCAGAGTCTGAAAGAGCACAGCACACCAGAGCAGCTGAAAGAGCATAGCACACCCCAGAGAGGCTGAATGAGCACAGCACCACCCCCCAAGCAGAGGCTGAAAGAGCATACAGCACACCCCAGCAGAGCCTGAATGAGCACAGCACAGCACACCCCCCAGCAGAGGCTGAATGAGCACACACACAAACTAGTCAGAGGCTAATGAGCACACACACCCAGTAGAGCGAAGGCACACACACCCAGGAAGAGGCTAAATAGCACCAGCACATACCTAGCAGAGGCTGAATGTGAGCACAGCACACACCAGCAGAGGCTAAAGAGCAACACACATCCCAGCAGATCGAATGAGTACAGAAGACCAGTAAGAGCTTAATGAGCACAGCACACCCCACAGGCTGAAAGAGCACACACACCCCACAGAAGCTGAAAGACACAGCAACACCCAGAAGAATCTGAATGAGACAGCACACCGCAGAAAGCTTAACAAAAAAGCACCAGCACACTCCCAGCAGAGCTAATAACACAGCACACCCATCAGAGCTAAATGAGCACAGCACACCCCAGCAGAGGCTGAATGAGCACAGCACACCCCAGGCAGAGGCTGAAAGAGCACAGCACACCCTAGCAGAGGCTGAAAAAGCACAGCACATTTCCAGCAATCTTAATGAGTACAGCACACCCCAGCAGTGGCTGAATGACACAGCACACCCCAGCAGAGGACTGAAAAGCACAGCACACCCCAGCAAGGCTGAATGAGCACAGCAACACCCCAGCAGTAGGGCTAAAGAGCACATCACCCACAACAAGCTGAATGAGCACAGCACACCAAAGCAGAGGCTTGAGCACAGCACAACCCAGCAGAGGCTAAAAAAGAACACAGCACCACCCTGCAAAGGATGGAATGACACAGAACAACCCAGCAGAGCTGAAAGAGCACAAATCACACCCCAAGAAGAGCTGAATGAGCAACAGCGTACCCAGGAAAGCTAAAAAGACACAGCACACCCCCACAGAGGCTTGAATAGGCACAACACACCCAGCAGAGCTGAATGGGAGCACAGGCACACCCCAGCAGAGGCTGAAAGAGTACAGCACACCCCAGCAGAGGGGCGAATGAGCACAGCACACCCAGCAGAAGCTGAAAAAGCACCAGCCACCTCTTGCAGAGCGAATGAGAACAGCACTCCCCAACATAGGTGTTGCGTCCCGCGCACACAGCGGAGGCTCCGATGAGTACCAGCACCACCCAGGAGATCAATAGCACAGCACCACCCCAGCAGAGCTGAAAGAGCACAAGCACAACCCAGCAGAGGCTAAAAGAGCAACGCACACCCCAGCAGAGGCTGAAATAGCACCAGACACCCCAGCAAGCTGGATATGAGCACAGTAATCCCCAGCAGAGGCTGGATAAAGCACAGGCACACCCAGGCAGAGGCTTAAGACAAACACACCCCAGCAAGTGGCGAAAGAGCACAGGCACACCCAGCAAAAGCTGAGAAGACACAGCACACCCAACGTAGCTAATGACTACAAGCACACCCCAGCAGAGGCTAAAAGAGTACAGTACACCCCAGAAGAGCTAAAGAGCACACAACACCCCATCAATGCGAAAATCCATTCACACCCCCAGCAGAGGGCTGAAGAGCACACAACACCCCAGCCAGAGGCTGGAAAGAGACAGCAACACACAAGCCAGAGGCGAATGAGCACACCACACCACGCAGAGCCTGAAAGAGCAAAGCACACCCTAGTAGAGGCTGAAAGAGCAGCACACCCAGGCAGAGGGTGAATGAGCAAAGCACACCCAGCAGAGCTGAATGAGCACAGCACACCGCAACAGAGGCTGAAAAAGCACAGCACAAACCAGCAGAGGCTGAAAGAGCACAACACACCCCAAGAAGAGTCGAAAGAGCACAGCACACCCCACAGAGGCTGAAAGATACACACACCCAGCAGAGCTGAATGACACAGCATATCCAGAAAGAGCTGAAAGACACAGCACACCCCACAAGCGAAAAGAACACAGCCCACCCCAGAAGAATCTGAATAGCACAGTACAACCCCAAGAAAGGCTAAAATAAGCACAGCACACCCAGAAGAGGCTAAGAGCACAGCACACCCAGCAAAGGCTGAATGAGCAAAGCACACCCAGCAGAGCTGAATGAGCACACCACACCCCAGCAGAGGCTGAAAGCACAGCACACCCCAGCAAAGCGAAAGGAGCACAGCATATTCTAGCAGGCTGAAGAGACAGCACAGCCCCAGCAGAAGGCTAAATGAGCACAGCACACCCAGCAGAGCCTGAAAACACAGCACACCCAAGCAGAGGCGGAATGAGCACAGCACACCCAGCAGAGCCTGAAAGAGCACAGTACACACTAACAGAGCTGAATGAGCACAGCACATCTTCACAGAGGCTGAATGAGCACAGCACCACCCAGCAGAGGCTGAAAAGCACAGCACACCAAAGCAAAGGCTGTAAAAGCAACAGCACACCCCAGTAGAGCTAAAAATAAAGCACAGCACATCCCACGAGCTTGAATAGCACAGACACCCTGCCAAAGCTGAATCAGCCACAGCACACACCAGCAAGCTGAATGAGCACAGCAACAACCCCAGCAGAGGCCTTAAAGAGCACAGCACACCACAGCAAAGGCTGAATGAGCAGCAACACCTTAGGTTAAGCTGAAAAGAGCACAGCACACAGGAAAGCTGAATAGACCACACCCCAGCAGAGGCTGAAAAGCACAGCACACCCAGCAGAGCTAAATGAGCACAGCACACCCCAGCAGAGGCTGAAAAGCACAGCACACCCCAGAGCTGAAAGAGCACTGCACAATCCAGCAGAGGCTGAATAAGAACAGCACACCCCAGCAGAAGTCAATGAACAAGCACCACCCTCAGCAGAGCTGAAAGAGCCACAGCACCTCCCAGCATAGCTGAATGAGCACAGCAGCACCCCAGCAGAGGCGAAGGACAACAGCACACAACAGAGTCTGAATGAGAAACAGCACACCCCAGCAGACCGAATGAGCCAAAGCACACCCCAGCAGAGCTGAAGAGCACAGCACAACCCAGCAGAGGCTAAATGAGCACAGCACACACCAGCAGAGCTGAATGAGCACAGCACCACCCAGCAGAGGCTAAAAAGCCACAGCACACGCAAAAGGCTAATAGCACAGCATACCCCAGGCAAAAGCTAAAAAGCACAGCACACCCAAGAGAGCTGAAGGAGCACAGAACCCCAGCAGAGGCTTAAATAGCACAGCACACCCCAGCAGAGGCCAAATGAGCAAAGCACCACCCCAGCAGAGGCTAAAAAGAGCACAGCACACCAGCAGAGCTGAATGAGCACAGCACAATCCAGCAGAAGCTGAAAGAGCACAGCACCACCCCAGCAGAAGCTGAATAAGCACAGCACACCCAGCAAGGCTGAAAGCACAGCACAACCGGCCTAGGCTGAAAGAGCACAAAGCACACCCCAGCACATCTAAAATAAGCACAGCAACACCCAGCAGAGGCTGAATGACACAGCACACCCCAGCAGAGCGAGAAAGAGCACAACACCCCAGCAGAGGCTGAATGAGTACATCCACAACCCAGCAAGCTAATGAAGCACAGCACACCGTACAGAGACTGAAAAAGCCAGCACAACCAGCAAGGCGAATGACACAGCACACCCAGCAGAGGCTAATGAATCACAGCACACCCGTGCATAGCTGAAAGAGTATCAGCACACCCCAAAAGAGACTGAATAAGCACACAGCACACCCCAGCAGATTCTGAAATCACAGCACACCCCAGCAGCTGAAAAGCACAGCCACACCCCAGCAGAGCTGATGAGGCACACCAAAGACCCAGCAAAGCAGAATGAGCACCACCACACCCCAGCAGAGCTGAATGAGCACATCACAGCACACCCCAGCAGAGCTGAATGAGCACAGCACACACTAGCAGAGGCTGAATGAGCCACAGCACACCCATCAAGGCGAAAAAGCACAAGCACAACCAGCAGCAGAGTGAATGAGCACAGCTTACCCCCAACCAGAGGCTGAATGAGCGCACAGCACACCCAACAGAGCTTGAAGAGCACAAAACAAACCCCAGCATAGGCTAATAAGCACAGCACACCCAGCAAGAGCTGAAATAGCACAACACACCCCAGCAAAGCTGAAAAGCACGCACATCTTAGCAAGAGGCTGAATAAGCACCAAGCCAATCCACAGCAGGCGGAAAGAGCACACACACCCACGCAGAGGCTGTAAAGAGCACAGAAAAACAGAAAGCTGATTGAACACAGCACACCCCAGTAAGGCTTAAAGAGCACAGCACACCCCAAGTCAGAGATCTGAATGAGCACCAGCACACCCCAACAGAGCTGAAAGAACACAGTCACACCCCCAGCAGAGCTAAAAGAGCACACAGCAGAGGCTGGATGAGCACAGCACACCCCAGCAAGGCTGAATGAGAAAAAGCACACCAATAGAGCAAAAGAGCAACAGCACACCAGAAAGAGGCTGAATGAGGCACAAGCACACCTAGCAGAGTCTGAATGAGCACACACCACCCAGCAACTGAAAAAGACAGCTCACACCACAGAGGCTGAATGAGCAATCACATCCCAGCAGAGCTGAATGAAGCACAGCACACCAGGCAGAGGCTGAATGCACAGCACACCCCAGCAGACTAAAGAGCACAGCACAACCCAGCAGAGCTAGAGAACAGCACACACACCCCAGAAGAATCGAATGAGCACAGCACACTCAGGAAAGGCTAAAAAAGCACAGGCACACCCCAGCAGAGGCAAAAGAGCACAGCACACCCACCAAAGGCTAAAGAGCACACACACCCCAGCAGAGGCTAAATGAGCACAGCACACCCAGCAAGAGGCGAAGATCACAGGCACACCCCAGCAAGGCTGACATGAGCACAGCACAGCACACCCCAGCAGAGCTGAATGAGCACAGCACACCCTAGCAGAGTCTGAATGAGCACAACAACACCCCATCAGAGGCTGAAAAAAGCACAGCACACCCCAGAGGCTAAAAGAGCAACGCACACCCCAGCAGAGGCTGAATGAGCACAGCCACGACCCACAGAGCTAAAGACACAGGCACACCCAGCAAAGGCTGGAATGAGCACAGCAACCCAAGCAAGGCGAAAAAAGCACATCATCACACAAGCAGAGCTGAAAGCAGAATGACACAGCACACCACAGCAGAGCTGAAAAGAAACACAGAATCCCAGCAGAGATAAAAAAGGACAGCAACCCAAGCAGAGGGTTAAAGTCACAGCATACCTCCAGCAGGCGTAATAACACAGGCACACCCAAGCAGAGGCTGAAAGAGCACAACAGCCAACCCCAGCAGAGGCTGAAAGAGCACAGGCCACAGCACACCCCAGCAGAAGCTGAAAAAGCACCATATCTTAGCATAGGCTGAATGGAGGCACAGCACTCCCTAGCAAGACTGAAAAAGCACAGAACACCCCAGCAGATGCTGAAGAGGACAGCACACCCAGGCAGAGGCCTAAATTGAGCACAGCACACCCCAGCAGAGCGAAAGAGCACAGCCACAACCCACAGAGCTAAAAGAGCACGAGGCACACCCCAGAAGAATCTGAATGGCACCAGCACACTGCAGAAAGCTAAAAAAGCACAGCTACACCCCAGCAGCAGCTAAAAAGAGCCACAGCCAGCACCCAGCAGAGCGAAAGGCACAGCACTACCCTAGCAGAGGGCTAAATGAGCACAGCACACCCCAGCAGAGGCTGAAGGAGAACAGCACACCTCAGCATGAATGAGCACACACAGCCACACCCCAGCAGAGCTTGAATGAGCACCAAGCACAACACTATCAGAGCGATGAGCCACAACACACCCCATCAGAGCCTGAAAGAGCACAGCACCCACCAACAAGGCAATGAGCACAGCACACTCCCAGCAGAGGCGAAGAGCCACAAGCACACCCCAGGCAGAGCTTAAAAGCACAGCACACCCAGGCAAAGGCTGAATGAGCACAGACCCAACAGAGGCTTGAAAAAGCACAGCACACACAAGCAGAGGCTGAAAAGCTGAATGAGCAACATCACACCACACAGAGGCTGAAAGAAGCACACACACCCTATAGAGGCTGAAAAGCATAGCACACCCATGCAGAGGAATGACAAAGCACACCCAGGCTAGGCTGAATTAGCCAACAGCACACCGCCAACAGGGCTGAAAAAGCAACAGCACCAACCAGCAGAGGCTGAATGAACAGCACACCAGCAGAGGCTGAATGAGCACACACACCTTGGCGAGCTAAAGACACCAGCACACCCCAACAGAGCTAGAGCACAGCACACCCTAAGCAGAGCTGAAAGAGCACAGCACACCCCCAGCAGAGCTGAAAGAGCATAACACACCCAGCAGAGCTAATGATCAACACACCCCAGCAGAGGCTGAAGAGCACAGCACACCCCCACAGAGCTGAATGAGGCACAGCACACACACCCAAGAGCGAATGAGCACACACACACTAGCAGGAGCTGAAATAGCACAGCCACACCCCAGTAGAGCTGAAAGAGCACAGCAACACCCAGAATGAGGCTGAAAAGCACAGCACATCCTAGCAAAGGCTATAGCACAGCACATCCCAGCAGAAACTGAAAAAAAACACAGCACACCCCAGAAGAGATCTGAATGAGCACAGTACACCCAGGCAGAGGCAAAGAGCACACTCACCCCAGCAGAGGCTGAAAGAACACAGCACACCCAGCAGAGGCGAATGAGCACAGCACACCCCACAGAGGCTGAATGAAGCACAGCACACCCAGCAGAAGCTGAAAGAGCACAGCACAACCCAGCAGAGCTGAAAGAGCACAGCACATTCCAGGCAATGCTGAATGAGTACAGCACACCCAGCAGAGGCTCAAAGAGCACAGCACACCCCAGCAAGGCTGAAAGAGCACAGCAACCCCAGCAGGCGAATGAGCAACACCACACCCCAGCATAGCTGAAAGACACAGCACCACCAATAGAGCTGAATGAGCACAGCACACAACAGCAGAGACTGAAAGACACCCCAGCAGAGCTAATAAGAGCACAGCACACCCAGCAAAGCTGAATTGAGCAAAAGCACACCCCACAGAGCTAAAGGAGCACAGCACCACCCCAGAAGAGCTGAATGAGCAACAGCGTACCCCAGAAAGTCTAAAAGAGCAACAGCTACCACCCATCAGAGCTTGAATGAGCACACACACCCCAGCAGAGCGGAATGAGCCACCAGCACACCCAGCAAGCTAAAAGCACAGCACACCCCAGCAAGGCTGAATGACACAGCACACCCCAGCAAAGCTGCAGCACAGCACACCCCAAGCAGAGGATGAAAACAGGCACTCCCAAGCAGAGCTGAAAAGCACAGCCACACCCCAGCAGATGCTGAATGAGTACAGCACACCAAGGAGAGGCTCAATGAGCACAGCACACCCCAGCAGAGGCTGAAAGAGCACAGCACACCCCACCAGAGGCTGAAAGACACAGCACACCCCAACAGAGCTAATGAGCACAGCCACACCAAACGGCAGAGCTGAATGAGCGACAGCCACACCCCAGCAGAGGCTAAAAGAGCACAGCACACCCAGCAAAAGCTGAATGATCACAGCACACCCCAGCAGAGGCTGAAAGAAGCACAGCACACCCCCAGAAGAGGCTGAATGAGCACAGCACCCCAGCAGAGGCTAAAAAGAGCACAGCACACCCCAGCAGAGGCTGAATGAGCACAGCACACCCCAGCAGAGGCTGATGAGCCAAGACACCCCAGCAAGAGGCTGTGAAAGAGCACAGCACACCCCAGCAGAGGCTGAATGAGCACAGCACACCCCAGCAGAAGCTGAAAAAGCACAGCACATCTTAGCACGAGTCTGAATAGAACAGCACTCCCAAGCAAGGCTGAAAAAAAGCACAGCACACCCCAGCAGATGCTGAATGAGATTAGCACACCAAGCAGAGGCTCAATGAGCACAGCACACCCAAGGCAGAGCTGAAAGAGCACAGCACAACTCAGCAGAAGGCTGAAAAGGCACAGCACACCCCACAGAGCTGAAAGAGCACAGCACACCCCAGCAGAAGGCTGAATGACACAGCACACCCCAGCAGAGCTGAATGAGCACAGCACACCCCACAAGAGGCTGAATTGACAAAGCACACCCCACAGCGAAAGATGCACAGCACAAACCCAGCAAAGCTGAAAGACAACACACACCAACAGAGGCGGAAATACTACATCACACCCAACAGAGCAAAAAGAGTACAGTACACCCCAGCAGAGCTGAAAGAGCACAGCACACACAGCAGGCTGAAAATCACAGCACACCCCAGCAGAGGCTGAATGAGCACAGCACAACCCAGCAGAGCTGAAAAAGCACAGACCACACAAGCAGAGCTGAATGAGCACAACACACCACAGCAGAGGCTGAAAGAGCACACAAACCCTGTACGCTGAAAGAGCACTGCATACCCAGGCAGATGTGAATGAGCAAAAGCACACCCAGCAGAGCTGAATGAGCACAGCCACACCGTAACAGAGGCTGGAAAAGCACAAGCACAACCAGGCAGAGCTGAATGAGCACAGCACACCCAGGCAGAGGCGGAATGAGCACAGCACACCCCTTGGCAAGAGGCTTAAAGACACCAGCACACCCCAGCAGAGCGAGAGCACAGCACACCCCAGCAGAGCTGAAATCCACAGCACACCCCAGCAGAGGCTGAATGAGCACAGCCACAATCCCAGCAGAGCTGAAAAGCACAGCCACAACAAGCAGAACTGAATGACACAGCACACCACATCAAGGCTGAAAAAGCACAGCCACACCCCTATAGAGCTAAAAACACACACCACCAGGCAGAGGGGAATAGCCAAAGCACACCAGCAGATGCTTTAATGAGCACAGCACACCGCAACAGAGGCTGAATGAGCACAGCACAGCACACCCAGCAGGGGCTGAATGACACAGCACACACTGAGCAAGAGCTGAACCGACACAGCACACCCATCAGAGGCTGAAAAAGCACAGCACAAACCAGCAGAGGCTTTGAATGAGCAAGACACCCCCAGCAACTGAATTAGCTCACAGCACAAACCCAACAGACAAAGAGCACAACACACCCCAGCAGAGCGAATGACCACAGCACACCCCAGCAGAGGCAAAATGAGCACAGCAAAGCAGAGGCCTGATGAGCACAGCACACCCCATTCAGAGCTAAAAGAGCACAGCACAACCAGGCAGAGCTGAATAGCACAGCACACCCCAGTATAGGCTGAATATGCAGCACACTCAGCAAGGGCTGAATGAGCACAGCACACCCCAGCAGCGGCTGAAAGAGCCAGCACATCACAGCAGAGGCTGAATGAACAGAGCACACCCAGCAGAGTCTGAATGAGCACAGCAAACACCCCCACAAGCTGAAAGAGCACAGCACCCAATCCAACAGAGGCTGAATGAGAACAGCAGCCCAGCAGAGGCAAAAAAAACAGCGCAATCAGCATAGCTGAATGAGCAAGCACACCCAGCAGAGCTGAAAGAGCACAGCACACCCAGGCAAGCAGAATGAGCAACCCAACACACCTAGGCAGGCTAAAGATCCACAGCAAACCGCCACAGAGCTGAAAGAGCAGAGCACACCCAGGAAGAGGCTGAAAGCACAGCATACCCAAGCAGAGGCTGAAAGACACACACACCCTAGTAGAAAGCTGAAAGACAACGCACAACCCAGCATAAGCCTTGAATGGCACAGCACAACCCAGCAGTAGGCTGAAAGAGCAAACACCTTAGCAGAAACTGAAAGAGCATAGCCACCCAGCAGAGGCTGAATGAGAACAGCACACCCCAGCAGAGCTGAAAAGAAACACAGCACACAACAGAAAGGCTAAATTGACACAGTTACCACAGCAAGCTGGTAAGAGCAAAAGCCCACCCTAAGAGAGGCTTAAAGAGCCACAGCACCCCCCCAGCATAGGTCTGATGAGGCAACAGCAACACCACGCAGAGCTGAAGACACAGCACACCCTAATAGAGCTAAAGAGCACAGCACCCCCAGCATAGCAAATGAGCACAGCACACCAGCAGAGGCTGAGATGAGCACAGCACACGCAACAGAGCTGAAAAAAGCACACACAACCAGGGCAGAGCTATGAAGCACGCACACCCAGACAGAGCTGAAATGAGCAGAGCACACCGTGCAGAGGCTGAAAAGACTCAGCACACCCCAGCAGAGGCTGAATGAGCACAGCTCACCCCACAGAGGCTGAAAGAGCACAGCACACCAAAGCAGAGTTGAAGGAGCTCAGCACACCCAGGAAGAGGCTGAATGAGACAGCACACCGCAGCGGAGGCTAAAAGAGCACAGCACACCCAGCAGACTAAGTGAGCACAGCACCAGCAGAGCTAAGAGCACAGCACACCGCAACAGAGGCTGAAAGAGCAACAGCTCACCCAAGCAGCGGCTTAAAGAGCTAAGCATACCCCAGCAGAGGCTGAAAAGAGCACGCACACCACAGCTGAGTTAAAGAGCACAGCACAACCCAGCATAGGCTGAATGAGCACAGAACCCAGCAGAGGCTTAAAGAGCACAATACACCCCAGCAGAGGCTGAAAGAGCACACACACCCCAAGCAGAGGCTGAAATGGACTACAGCACCCCAGCAGAGGCTGAAAAGAGCACAGCACACCCCAGCATAGGCTAAAAAGCACAGCACACCCCAGCAGAGCTTAATTAGCACAGCACACCCTAAGCAGAGCTGAAAGAGCACAGCTCACCCAGGCATAGGACATGACCAGCAAACACCCAAGCAGAGGCTGAATGACTACAGCACACCACAGCAGAGGCTAAAAGAGCACAGGCACACATAGCAGAGTGAAAGAGCACAGCACACCCTAATAAGGCTGAAAGAGCACAGCACCCCCAGGCATTAGGCTGAATGAGCAAACACCACACAGCAGAGCTGAAAAGAGCACAGCACCACCCTAATTAGAGCGAAAGAGCACATCACCCCCCAGCATAGCTGAATGAGCACAGCACACCCAGGCAGAGGCTGAATGAGCACAGCACACCGCAGCAGAGGCTGAAAAAGCACAGCACAACCAGGCAGAGGCTGAATGAGCACAGCACACCCAGACAGAGGCTGAATGAGCCACACACACCCAGCAAAGGCTGAAAGAGCCAGCACACCCCAGCAGAGGCTTGAATGAGCCACAGCACACCCTAACAGAGCTAAAGAGCACAGCACCACCCCAGCAAGGCTGAAGGAGCTCCACACAAACCCAGAAGAGTGCTGAATAGCACAAGCACACGCAGGCCGGAGGCTAAAGAGCCACAGCACACCAGGCAGAGGCTAAAGTGGACACAGCACATCCAGGCAGAGCTAATGAGCACAGCACACCGCAACAGAGGCTGAAAGAGCACAGCACACCCCAGCAGAGGCGAATGAGCACAGCTCACCCAAGCAGCGGCTTAAAGAGCTAAGCATCACCACAGCAGAGGCTGAAAGAGCACAGCACACCACAGCTGAGTGAAAGAGCACAGCACAACCCAGCATAGGCTGGAATAGCCACAAAACACCCCAGCATGAGGCTAAAGAGCACAGGCACAACCCCCACCAGAGCCGAAAGAGCACACACACCCAAGCAGACTGAATACTACAGCACACCACACATGGCTGGAAAAGCACAGCACCCACCCCAGCAAGGGCTAAAGGAGCACAGCACACCCCAGCAGAGGCTTAATGAGCACAGCACACAAAAGCAGAGGTTGAAAGAGCACAGCTCACCCAGGGCATAGCCGAAGTTGAGCACAGCCCACAGCCCCAGCAGAGCTGAAATATCACACACACAGAAAGCAGAGCTAAAGAGCACAGCCGACCAGCTTGAGGCTGAATGAAGCACAGCAACACCCCACTACGAGCTGAAAAGAGCACAGAAACACCCAACAGAGCTGAATGACTACAGCACACCCCAGCAGAGGCTGAAAGATCACACACCCCCAGCAGAGCTGAAAGACACAGCACACCGCCAGCGAGGCTGAATAGAGCACAGCACACAAAAGTAGAGGCTGAAAGAGCACAGCTCACCCAAGCGGTGGCTGAATGAGCACAGCACACCCCAGCAGTTGCTGAATGAGCACAGCACACCCCACAGAGTTAAATAGCACAGCAACCGCACGAGGCTGAAAGAGCACAACACACAAAGTAGAGTGAAGGAGGCACAGCTCACCCCAGCAGCGGCTGAAAGAGCTAAGCATACCCCAGCAGAGGCTGAAAGACCCAGACACATCGCAGCTGACCTGAAAGACACAGAAACAACCCACATAAAGCTGAATGAGCACAGCACACCCCAGCAGATTCTGAAAGAGCACAGTGTGGTGGGTTCGATTCTCCACAATATGTGGTGGGGTTCGATCCCGCTCACTATCCAAATTGTCGTGGGTCTATCCTAACGAGAAGAATAAAACACAACACACAAAAGCAGAGGCTGAAAAAGCACAGCTCACCCAGGCAGAGGCTGAATAAGCACAGCACAACCAGGCAGAGGCTAAGAGCCAAGCACACCCCAGCAGAGGCTCAAAGAAGCACAGCACACCCCAAGCATAGGCTATGAGCACAGCACACCCCAACAGGGCTGAAAGAGCACAGCACCACCCAGCAGAGGCGAAAAGCCACAACAGACCCCACAGAGCTGAATGAGCACAACAACACCCCAGCATAGGCAAATAAGCACAGCACACCCCAGTAGAGGCTGAATGAGCACAGCACACCCCAGCAGAGACTGAATGAGCACAGCACACCCAGTAGAGGCTGAAAGAGCACTGCACACCCAGGAGGAGGCTGAATGACCACAGCACATCCCAGCAGAGGCTGAAAACACACCCCCAGCAGAGGCTGAATAAGCACAGCACACCCCAGCAGGCTGAAAGAGCACAGCACACCCCAGCAAGGCTGAAGATCACAGCACACCCAGAACAGACGCTGAAAGCCAGCATACCACAGCCAAGAGGCTGAAAGAGCAAAGCACACCCCAGCAGAGGCTGAATGAGCACACACCCCCAGCAGGGGCTGAAAGAGCACAGGCACACCCCAGCAGAGGTAGAGTACAACACACATAATCAGCAGAGGTGAAAGAGCACAGCACACCCCAGCAGAGCTGAATGACACAGCACACCCCAGCAGAGGCTGAAAGAGCACAAACACCACCCCAGAGAGGCTGAAAAAGCACAGCACATCTTAGCAGAGGCTTAATGAGCACAGCACACCCAGTAGAGGCTGAAAGAGCACAGCCAACCCCAGGCAGAGGCTGAATGACCATAGCAATCCCACAGAGGCTGAGAAGAGCCACAGCACCACCCAGCAGAGCTTGATGAGCACAGCACACCCCAGGCAGAGGGCTGAAAGAGCACCAACACACAACCAGCAGAGCTAATGAGCACCACACACCACAGCAGAGGCTGAAAAAGCACAGCACAACCTTGTAAAGGCATAAAGAACACAGCACACAAAGCAGAAGCTGAATGATCACAGCACACCACACCAGAGGCTGAAGAAGCACAGCACACCCCAACAGAGGCTGGAAAAAGACAGCACAAACCAGGCAGGCTGAATGAGCACAGCACACCCAGGCAGAGCCTGAATGACACAGCACACCGTGGCAGAGGCTGAAAGAAGCACAGCCACACCCAGCAGGAGACGAAAAGCCACAGCACACCCCAGCAAGAGCTACAAAAGAGCACACACACCCCAGCAGAGGCTTGAAGAGCACACACACCCCCAGCAGAGGCTGAATGAGCAAAAACAACACCCCAGCAGAGGCTGAAGGAGCACAGCACACCCCAGCAGAGCTGAATGAGCACAGCTACAGCCACCCCAGCAGAGGCTGAATGAGCACAGCACACACAGCAGAAGGCTGAATGACACAACCACACCCCATCAGAGCTGAAAAGCACAGCACAACCAGCAAGGCTAATGAGCACAGCACACCCGAGCCAGGGAGCTGAATAGCACCAGCACAACCCCAACAGGCTGAAAGGAGCACAACACACCAGGCATAGCTGAATAAGCACACAACCAAGCAGAGCTGAAAGAGCACAGCACACCCTAGCAAAGGCTGAAAGAGCCACCACAACCCCGCAGAGGCTGAATAGCACAGCACACCTCCAACAGAGGCTGAATGAGAACAGCACCCAGCAGAGCTGAATTAAGCCACATGCAATCCATAGCAGAGGCTGATAAGCACAGCGACACCCCCATCAAGAGCTGAAAAGAGCACAGCCACAACCAGGCAAGGCTGAAGAGCAGAGCACACCCAGTAGAGGCTCAAGAACTCAGCACACCCAAGCAGAGGCTGAATGAGCACAGCACACCCCAGCAGAGGCCTAAAGAGCACTGCACAATCCAGCAGAGCTGAATGAGAAACAGCCAACACCCCACAGAGTCTAAAATGACAACACACCCCAGCAAGGCTGAAAGAGCACAGCAACACCAACAGAGGCTATTGAAACAGCACACCCCAGCAGAGGCTGAAAAAGAACAGCGCACCCTAGCATAGGCTGAATGAGCACAGCACACCCCAGCAGAGGCTGAAAGAGCACAGCACACCCAGGCAGAGGCTGAATGAGCACAACACACCCAGGCAGAGGCTAAATGAGCACAGCACACCGCAGCAGAGGCTGAAATAGCAGAGCACACCCAGGCAGAGGCTGAAAGAGCACAGCACACCCAAGCAGAGGCTGAAAGAGCACAGCACACCCCAGCAGAAGCTGAATGAGCACAGCACACCCCAGCAGTGGCTGAAAGAGCACAGCACACCCATTCAGAGGCTAAATGAGCCCAAACCCAAAAGGGGCACACCCACAGAGCTAAAGAGCACAGCACACCGCAGCAGAGGCTGAAAGAGCACAGCACACCCTAGTAGAGGCTAAAAGAGCACAGCACACCCAGGCAGAGGCTGAATGAGCACAGCACACCCAGGCAGAGGCTGAATGAGCACAGCATACCGCAACAGAGGCTGAAAAAGCACAGCACACCCAGGCAGAGGCTGAATGAGCACAGCACACCCCAACAGTGACTGAAAGAGCACAACACACCCCAGCATAGGCTGAATAAGCACAGCACACCCCAGCAGAGGCTGAAAGAGCACAGCACACCCTAGCAGAGGCTGAATGAGCACAGCACACCCCAGCAGAGGCTGAAAGAGCACTGCACAATCCAGCAGAGCGAATGAGAACAGCACACCCCAGCAGAGGCTGAATGAGCACAGCACACCCAAGCAGAGGCTGAAAGAGCACAGCACAATCCAACAGAGGCTGAATGAGAACAGCACAACCCAGCAGAGGCTGAATGAGAACAGCACACCCAGTAGAGGCTGAAAGAGCACAGCCCACCCAGGAAGAGGCTGAATGAGCACAGCACATCCCAGCAGAGGCTGAATGAGCACAGCACACCCCATCAGAGGCTGAAAGAGCACAGCACACCCCACAGAGGCTGAATGAGCACAGCCACACCCCACAAGAGCAAAATGAGCACAAGCACCACCCAGCAGAGCTAAAGAACACAGCACACCACAGAGGATTTAAAAAACAGAGCACACCCCAGCAAGGTAAAGAGCCCACAGCATACCCCAGCATAAGCTGAAAGAGCACAGCAACACCCCAGCAGAGGCTAAAGAAGCACAGCACACCCCAGCAGAGCAAGAAAACAGCACATCACACCCCAGCAGGAAGCTGAAAACACAGCATGTATCTTAGCAGAGCTGAATGAGCACCAGACTCCCTACAGAGGCTTGAAAAAAAGCACAGCACACCCCAGCAGATGCTGAATGGAGACAGCACACTCCAGGCAAGCTCCAATGAGCACAGCACAACCCCAGCAGAGGCTGAAAACACAGCACAACCCAGCAGAGGCTAAAAGAGCACAGCACACCCCAGAAGAGTCTGAATGAGCACAGCACACTGCAGGAAAGGCTAAAAAAGCACAGCACACCCAGCAGAGGCTAAAAGAGCACAGCACACCAGCAGAGGCTGAGAGAGCACAGCACACCCCAGCAGAGGCAAAATGAGCACAGCACACCCCACAGAGGCGAAGGGAGCACACACACCCCAGCAGAGGCTGAATGAGCCACAGCACAGACACCCCAGCGAGGCTGAATGAGCACAGCACACCACTAGCAGAGGCTGAATGAGCACAACACACCCCAGCAGAGGCTGAAAGAGAACAGCACCCCCAACAGTGGCTGAATGACACAGCACACCCCAGCAGAGCTGAATGAGCACAGCACACCCCAGCAGAGTAAGAGCACAGCACACCCAGCCAAGGCTGAATGAGCACAGCACACCCAAGCAGAGCTGAAAGAGCACAGCACACCCCAAAAGAGGCTGAATGAGCACAGCGACCCCAGGAAAAGCTAAAAGAGCACAGCACACCCCAATGCAGAGGCTGAATGAGCACAGCACACCACAAGGCTGAATGAGCGCAGCACACCCCAGCCAAGGCTGAATGAGCACAGCAACCCCAGCAGTGGCTGAATGACACAGCACACCAGCAGAAGCTGAATTGAGCACCAGCCACAAACCCAAGCCAAGGCTGAAAGAGCCACAGCACACACACCCCAGCAAGAAGCTGAAAAAGCAGCATGTTCTTAGCAGAGGCTGAATGAGCCCAGCACACCCTAGCAGATGAAAGAGCACAGCACACACCAGCAGATGCTGAATGAGACAGGACACCCAGGCAGAGGCTGAATGACACAGAACACCCCAGCAGATGCTGAAAGAGCACAGCACAACGCAGAGGCTTGAAAGAGGCCACAGCGACACCCCAGAAGAATCTGAATGAGCACAGCACACTGCAGGAAAGGCTAAAAAAGCACAGCACACCCCAGCAGAGGCTGAATGAGCACAGCACACCCCAGTAGAAGCTGAAAGAGCACAGCACAAACCCAGCAGAGGCCGAAAGAGCACAGCACATTCCAGCAGAGGGTGTGCTGTGCTTTTTTAGCCTTTCCTGCAGTTGCTGTGCTCATTCAGAATTCTTCTGGGTTGTGCTTGCTCTTTCACCTCTGCTGGTTGTGCTTGCTCTTTCAGCATCTGCTGGGGTGTGCTGTGCTTGAGCCTCGCCTGGGTGTGCTGTAACTCATTCAGCATCTGTGGGGCTGTGCTGTGCTTTTTTCAGGCCTCTGCTAGGAGTGCGGTTCATTCAGCCTCGCTAAGATATCTGTGCTTTTCAGTCTGCTTGGTGTCTTGCTTGCTCTTTCAGCCTCTGCTGGGTCGTGCTGTGCTCTTTCAGCTCTCTGGGTGTTGTGCTCATTCAGCCTTCTGCTGGGGTGTGCTTTGCTCATTCAAGCCTCTGCTGCGGGGTGCTGCGCTCATTTCAGGCCTCTCTCGGGTGTAGGCTGACTCATCAGGCCTTGCTGGGGTGCTGTCTCTTTTAGCCTTTCATTGGGGTACGCTGTGCTCATCAGCCTCTTTTGGAGGTGTGCTGGCTCTTTCAGCCGCTGCTTGGGTGAGCTGTCTCATTCAGCCTGTGCCTGGGTGTGCTGTGCTCTTTAAGCCTCTGCTGGGGTCTGCTCATTCAGCCTCTGCTGGTGTGTATCTTGCTCATTCAGCCTCTGTGGGTGCTGTTCTCTCAGCTCTATGGGGTGTTTGTGCTATTCAGCCTCTGCTAGTTGGTGCTTGCTCATTCGCCTCGCTTAGGGGTGTGCTGTTGCTGTGCTCATTCAGCCCTGCTGGTTGTGCTGTGCTCCTTCAGCCCTCTGCTGGGTGGCTGTGCTCATTATGGCCTCTGCTGGTGGTGCTCTCTTCTTTCAGCCTCTGCTGGTGTGTGTTGCTCCTTTAGCCTCTGCTGGGTGTGCTGTGCTTTTTAGCCATTTCCTGCAGTGCTGTGCGAGGTGCTGTGCTCATTTAGCCTCTGTTCTGGTGTGCTGTGCTCTTTAGGCCTGCGCTAGGTTGGCTTTGCTCTTCTAGCATCTGCTGTGGTGTTGCTGGCTCATTGAGCCTCTGCCTGGTTGATCTCATTCAGCATCTGCTGGGTGCTTGTTTTTCAAGCCTCTGCTAGGGTGTGCTGGGCTCATTCAGCCTCTGCTAATATGTGCTGTTCTCTTTTAGCCTTCTGCGGGTTGCTGTGCTGTGCTCTTAGCCTCTGCTGGGGTGTGCTACTCTTCAGCCTCTGCTGGTGGCTGGCTTTATTCAGCCTCTGCTGGTAGCTGTGCTCTTTAACCTTGCTGGTTGCTTCCTTTTAATCTCTGCGAGTGCTGTGTCTTTCAAGACCTCGCTGGGTGTGCTGTGCTCATTCTGCCTCTGCTGGGTGCGTGCTCATTCAGCCTCTGATGATGTGCCTTGCTCTTTCAGGCCTCGTGGGTGTATATGCCTCATTCAGCCCTGCTGGGTGTGCTGTGCTTCTTCAGCCTCTTCTGGGGCTGTGCTTTCACCTCACTGGTTTGCTGTTCTCATTCAGCCTCTGCTGGGTTGTTGCTGTCTCATTTCATCCTCTGTTGATTTTGCTGTGCTCTTTAGCCTCTCTTGGTGTGCTGTGCTCATTCAGCCTTGCTGAGGGTTGCTAGTTCTCATCAGCCTTTGCCTGGATGCTGCATGCTCTTTCAGCCTTGCTAGGTTTGCTGTGCTCATTCAGCCCTCTGCTAGGGTTCGTGCTCTTTCAGTCTCTCTGGGTTGCTTGCTTATCACCTATGCTGGTGTGTTGTGCTCTTTCCCACTGTTGGTTTGCTGTGCTCATTCAGCCTCTCCGGGTGCTGGCTTTTCAGCCTTTGTTGCCGGAGCTGCTCTATTCAGCCACGGCCTGGTTTCTTGGATCATCAGCCCTTGCCTGGGTGTGCTGTGCTCGTCAGCCTTTTACTAGTGGTTGTGCTTGCTCTTTTAGCCTTTCGCTGCGTCTTGCTCATTCAGCCTCTTGCCTGTGTTCTGGCTCATTTAGCCTCGAATGGGTGTGCCTGTTCTGCTCTTTCAGCCACTGCGGGGTGTGCTGTGCCATTCAAGCTTCTGCTGGGGATGTGCTGGCTCTTCAAGCCTCTGCCTGGTGTTGCTGCTCTTCAGCCCTCCGGGTGTTGCTCTGTCTATTTCTGCCCTCTGCTCGTTGTCTGTGCTCATTAGCCTCTGCCTGGTGTGTTGTGCTCATTCAGCCTCTGCCTGGATGTGCTGTGCTCTTTCCACCTCTCTGGGTGTGGCTCTGCTCATTCAGCCTAGGCTAGGGTTGCGCTGTTCTTTTACCTCTGCTGGTGTGGCTGTTCTCAATCAGCCTCTGTGGATGTGCTGTGCTCTTTCACCTCTGCTGGGGTTGCTGTGCTCATTTAGACTCTGCTGGGTGTGCTGGTCTCATCAGCCTCTCTGGATTGTGCTCTTTCAGCCTCTGCTGCTGTGTGCTGTGCTCATTCAGCCTGTTGGGTGTGCTGAGTTCTTTGAGCCTCTACTAGTGTGCTCTGCTCATTCAGCCTCTGCCTGGTTGTGCTGTGCTCTTTCAGCCTGGGTGTGCTGTTCTCATTCAGCCTCTGCTAGTGATTGCTGTGCTAATTCAGCCTCTGCTGGTGTGCTGTTCTCATTCAGCCTCTGCTGGGTGGTCTGTGCTCATTCAGCCTCTGCGGGGTGTGCTGTGCTCTCAGGCCTCTCTAGTGTGCTTTGCTCTTTCAGCCTCGCTGGGATGTGCTGTGCATTCACCTATGCTGGGTGGTTGTGTCTTCAGCCTCTTGGTGCTGTGCTCATTCACCTCGCCGGTGTGTGCGTGCTCATTCAGCCTCTGCCTGTTGTGCTGTGCTTTTGCAGCCTTGAATGGGTTGTTTGCTCCATTCAAGCCTCTGCTAGTGTTCTGTGCTCATTCAGCCTCTGCTGGGTGTCTGTGCTGTCTCATTCAGCCTTGCGGGGTTCTGGCCCTTCAGCCTCGCTGTATGGGTGTGCATTGCTCATTCAGACCTCTGCTGGTTGCATTGCTCTTTCAGCCTCTCTGTGGCTGCCTTTAGCACTCTGCTGCGTGCATGTGGCTTATTCAGTCTCTGCTGGTTGCGAGCTCTTCAGCCTCTGCCACGTGCGTGCATATTCAGCCTCATGCTGAGGTGTCTGTGCCTCATTCAGCCTCTGCCTGTTGTCTGCTTTTTCAGCCTCTTGGCCGGATGTGCTGTGCTCATTGTCAGCTCTCTGACGGTTGTGCTGGACATTCACCTCTGCCTTTGTCTGTTTCTTTCAGCCTTTACAAAGGGTGCTGCCTTTCTCTTCTGATGTGTTCTGTGCTCATTAAGCCTCTGCTGTCGTGTGTTTGCCTTTTTCTTTTCAGCCGTTCCTGGGGGTGCTGTGCTCATCAGCCTCTGCTGGGTTGCTTGCTCTTTCAGCCTCTTGCGGATGGCTATGTCATTCAGCCTCCTCCTTGCGGGGCTGTAGCTCTTTCAGCCCTACTGGTGTCTGTGCTCATTCAGCCTCTGCTAAGTTGTGCTGTGATCTTTCAGCCTGGGTGTGTTGTTGCCTTTCAGCCTCTGCTGGAGGTGCTGTGCTCATTCAGCCTCTGCGGGGTGTGCTGTGCTCTTTCACCCTCTGCTGGGATGTGCTGTGGTCATTCAGCCTCAGCCTGGTGCTGTGCTCTTTCAGCCACTGCTGGGATGTACTGTCATTCAGCCTCTGCTGGGTTTGCTTTGCTCTTTCAGCTCGCTGTGGTATGCTGTGCTCATTAAGCGTCTGCTGGGGTGTGCTGTATCTTCAGCCCTCTGCTGGGGTGCTTGCTCTTTCAGCCTCAACTTGGTGGTGCTTGCTTATTCAGCTCTCTGGCGGTGTTGCTTTCAGCCTCTCTGGAGTTGCTTGGCATCAGCCCTCCTCCTGCGTGTGCAGGCTCTTTTACCTCTACTGGCGGTGCTGTGCGCATTCACCTCTCTGGGATGTGCGCTGCTCATTCACCTCTGCTGGTGTGCTGTGCTTAATTTAGCCGTATGCGAGTTTTTTGCTACATCAGCCCTGCTGGTCTCGTGTTATTCAGCCTCTGCTGGGTTCTTGCTCTTCAGCCTCTGTTGGGTTACTGTGCTCATCAGCCATATCTTGGTGGCTGTGCCTTTGAGCCTCGGGTGTGCTGTGCTCTTCAGCCTCTGCCTGTTTGCGTGCTTATTTCACCTCTGGCCTGGTTAGCTGTTGCTTTTCAGCCTCGCTTTTGTTTGTGTTATTCTTCTCGTTAATAGACCCACGACAATTTGGATAGTGAGCGGAATCGAACCCCACCACATATTGTGGAGAATCGAACCCACCACACTTGCTCTTCAGAATCTGCTGGTGTTCTGTGCTCATTCAGCTTTATGCTGGGTTTCTGTGCTCTTTCAGGCTCACTGCGGTGTGCGTGCTTCTTTCAGCTCTGCTGGGTATGCTACTCTTTCAAGCCGCTTGCTTGGGTGAGTTGTGCCATCAGGCCTCTACTTTTGTGATGCTGTGCTCTTCAGGCCATCTGCTGCGGTTGCTGTGCTATTAAAACCCTGTTGGTGTGCTTCCTCATTCAGCAACTTGCTGGGTGTGCTGTTCTCAATCAGCCTCTTGGGGTAGCTGTGCTCTTTCAGCCGCTACTTTGTGTGCTGTGCTCATTCAGCCTCTCTGGGGGTGCTTGCTCTTTCACATCCTGGGCTGTGCTGTGCCCTATCACTCCTTTGCTTGGGTGCCTTAGTCACCAGCCTCAGCTTGCTTTTCACATCTCTTTCCAGCCTCTATGGTGTCCTTGTGCTCATTCACCCAGCCTGGGTGAGCTAGGCCTATCACTCCTCTGTGTGCCTTGTGCTATTTCAGCCTCCTCTGGGTGTGCTGTGCTCATCGCCTATGCCTGGTGAGCTGTCTCTTCAACCTCTGCTTTTGTGTGCGGTTGCTCATGTAAGCCTCTTGCTGGGGTTGCTGTGCTCTTTTAACCTCTCTTGGGGTGCTTTCTCTGTCAGCCCTCTGCTTGGTGTTGCTGTATCAGTACAAGCTCTGCTGGGTTTGCTTGCCTTTCAGGCCTCTGTCGGGTGGCTGGCTCTTCAAGCCTCTGCTGGGTTTCTGTTGCTCATTCAGCCTATGCTGGTGTGTTCTGTGCTCTTTCAACCTCAGCTGCGGTGGTGCTCTTTCAGCCTCTGCTGTATCTAGTCTTTAAGCCGCGCATTGGGAGCTGTCTCATTCAGCCTCTTGCTGGTTCATGGCTCTTCAGCCTCGTTGCGGATGGCTGCTCATTAAGCCTCTGCCTGGATGCTTTGTCCACTTACCCTCTCCTGGGGTTGTCGTGCCTTTTAGCCTCCGCTGCGTTGCTGGCTCATTCAGCCCTCTTCTGGAGATGCTGAGCTCCTTCAGCCTCTGCTGGGGGTCGTGCTGTGCTCTTTCAGCCTCTGTTAGTGTGCTTGCTCATTCAGCCTCTGCTGGGGTTGTGCTGACTCTTTCACCCTCCACGGTGTGCTGTGCTCATCAGCCTACTTTCTGGTTTGCTGTGCTCATCAGCCTCTGCCTGGGTGCCTGCTGCATTTTTCAGCCTCTGTGCGTAGTAGCTGCTCATTCAGCCTGCGCCTTGGGTCTGTGCTCATTCAGCCTATGCCTGGGTGTGCTGTGCTCTTTCACTATTAGGTGTTCCTGTCTCTTTCAGCCTCTGCTGTGGTGTTTGTGCTCATTCAGCCTATCCTGGGGTTGCTGTGCTCTATCAGCCTATTAGGGTTCGTCTCTTTAGCTCTGCTATGTTGTGCGTGCTCTTTAGCCTCTGCGTGTGCTGTAGTCATTCAGCCTCGCGGGTGTTCTTGCTCATCTGCCTGGGTGTGCTGGGCTCTTTCAGCCTCTGCTTTTTGTGTGCTGTGCTCATAAGCCTCTTCTGGGTTGCTGTGCCTCTTTAAGCCCCTTGCTGGTATTGCTTTGCTCTTTCAAGCCTCAGCTGTGGTTCTTAGTCATTCAGCCTCTGGCTTGGGTTGCTGTGCTCTTCAGCTCTGGTGGGGTGCTGGCTCTTTAACCTCTGCTGGTATGCGTGCTCATTCAGCCTTATGCTGGGTTTGCGGCTTCAACCCAGCTTGTGTCTGTCTCTTTCACCTCTGCTGGGGTATGCTTACTCTGTAAGCCGCTGCTGGTGAACTTTGCTCATTTCAAGCCTCGTTGCGGTGTGGGGGGGGGGGCTTGCTCATTTAAGCCTCTTCCTGGGATGTGCGGTGCTCACTTTAGCCTCTCCTGGTTGCTGTGCTCTTTTAAGCCTCCCTGCCGGTTCTGGCTCATTCAGCCTTTGCCTGGGTGTGCCTGAGCTCCTTCAGCCTCTGCTTGTGTGCTGTGCTCTTCAGCCCTCTGTTGGTATGCTGTGCCATTCAGCCTCTGCGGTTGCTGAGCTCTTCACCTCTGGCCACGTGTGCCTCTGCTCATTCACCCTTGTCTGGTGTCTTGCTCATTCAGCCTCTGCCTGTTGTGCTGTGCTTTTTCAAGCCTCTTTGCCGAGTGTGCGGGCTCATTCAGCCTCGCCTGGGTGTGCTGTGCTATTCAGGCCATCTTGGGCTGTGCTCTTCAGCCCTTATTAGGTGTCTGGCCTTCAGCCTCCTGTGTGTTGCTTGCTCATTCAGCCTTATGCCTGGGGGCGGTCTGGCTCTTCACTCATTTAGGTGTGCTTGCTCTTAAGCCTCTGCTGTGTAAAGCTGTGCTCATTTAGCCTCTTCTGTTGTTGCTGTTTCTTTCAGCCTGCTGGGGGGTGCGTTCTCATCAGCCTCTGCTGGGTGCTATGCTTCTTTCAGTTTCTCTAAGGTGTGCTTCTCTTCCACCTGCGGGTTGGCTGTGCTCATTCAGCCATGCGTGGGTTCTGGCTCTTTCAGCTTCTACTAGGTTGCTGTCTCTTTCAGCCCTGCTTGTGTATGCTGTCTCTTTCCAGCCTCTTCCTGTGTGCTCGCCTTGCAGCCTCTGCTGCGTTGCTGTTGCTCATTTACCTCTGCCTTAGGGTTGTTGCTGCTTCATCTCCTCTGCCGTGTGCTGTGCTCTTTCAGCTCTCTGGTGTCTGCTCATTCAGCTAGCAGATGCGCTTTCTTTTAGCCTTCTGCTGGGGACTGCTGTTCGTCATTCACCTCTGTGATGTGCTGTGCTCTTCCACCTCCTGGGGGTTGCTTTGCTCAATTCAGCCTCTGCGTGTCTTTCTCATTCACCTCTGCGGATTTGCAGGCTCTTTCAACCTCTGCTGGACGGTGCTGGCTCCCATTCAGCCTCTCTTTGTGTAATTCTTTGACCTCTACTGGGTGTGCTGTGCTCATCAGCCTCTGCCTGGTTCGTCTGTGCTCTTTAGCTCTGATGGGGGCGTCTCAATCAAGCCTCTGCTAGATTTGCTTGCTAATTCAGCCTTGCTGAGTTGCGCTCATCAGCCTCTGCTGGTATTGTTGTTCTTTCAGCCTCTGTTGGGTGTGCTTGCTCATTCAGCCTCTGCGGGGTTGCTGTCTCATTCAAGCCCTCTGCTGTTGTGCTGTGGTTTTTTCCAGCCTCTGATGGGGTGCTGCTCGTCAGCCTCTGCTAGTGTGTGCTGGTCTCATCACCTCGCTGGGGTGTCTGTGCTGTTCTCCATCAGCCTCTGTTGCCTTTGCTGTGCTCATTCAGGCATCTGCCGTGTGCTTTCGCTCATTCACCCTCTGCTGGTCTTCTCTTAGCCTCACTAGGTTGCTGTCTTTTTCGCCTCTGATTGTGTTCTTGCTCATTCAGTCTCTGCTTGGTTGTCTGTGCTCTTTCAGCCTCTTGCTGGATTCTGCTCATTCAGCCTCGCTGTTGCTGTGATCTTCTCAGCCTTGCGGGTTTGCTTTGCTCTTTCACCTCTGCTGGGGTGCTGTCCTGCAGCCTCTGCCAAGTTTGCTGTAGCTCATTCAGCCTCTGCCGGGTGCGTTGTGCTCATTCAGCCTCTGCCTGGTTGCTTGTCTTTTCAGCCTCGTTACGTTGCTGGCTCATTCAGCATTCCTGGGTGTGCTTTGCTCATCACCCTCTGCCTGTATGCATCTCTTCAGCCTTTCTAGTCTCTGTTGCTCCTTCAGGCTCTGCTTTCGTTGCTGTGCTCATTCAGCCTCTGCTTGTGTGTGCTGTGCTCATTCGGCCTCGCTGTGGTTGCTGGCTCATTCAGCCTCTGCTGGGTCCTGTATCTTTAAGCCTTCTGATGTGTGTGCTGGTCTCTTTCAGCTCTCTGGTGTACACTCTTTAGCCCTGCGGGTGTGATGTATCATTCAGCTCTGCTGGTGCGTCCTCTTCAACCTTGCTTCGTCTCTCTTTCAGCCACTGCTGGGTGGCTTTGCTCATCCAACCTCGCTGGTGTGCTGTGCTTATCAGCCTCTGCTGGGTTTGCGTGCTCATTCACCTCTGCTGGTGTCTGCGTCGTGTAGATGCTGCTGGTGTGCGTGCAGATAGAGCCCATTAAAGCTGTCGTGCTCTTTCAGCCTCGGCGACACGCTTTAAGCTCATTGAAAGCCTCTCCCTTGGGGCTTACTCATTCAGGCATCTGCTGGGTGTGCTTGCTTTTCAGCCTCTCCTTGGAGTGCTTTTCTCATCTCAGACTCTGCTAAGATGTGCGTGCTTTTTTCCAGCTTCTGCTGGTGGCTGTGCTTCATCAGCCGTTGCTGGGTGCCTGCTCTTTCACCCTGCGGGGGGGGCTGTCGCAGCAGCCCTTCTGCTGGGGTGCGTGGCGCATTCACCTTCTTGCGGAGGTTGTGCTGGTCTGTGAACTTTCCGGGTACCCGCTGTTGCTTCAGTTCACCCTGTCTGGGTTGTCGTGTGCCTTTTTTCCAGCCTCTGCGGGTGGTGGCCTGTGCGTCAGTAGCACCGTGCCTGGGTGTCTGGGCTTCACCGTCTGTGCGGGTGCGGCGCAGGCAGCCTCGCTGGGGTCGTTTGCGCATCAGCCGTCGGTGTGGGGGAGCGGGCGCTGTCAGCCTCGGCGAGGTGGCGGGCTTCGTCAGCGCGCTGGGGTGGGTGCTTCATGGACCTCTCCGTGTGTGGAGGGCTGTACTAGGCAGCCGTGCGGGCAGGCCGCGCCGCCACGCCTCGCGGATGCTGTGGCCGCCGAAGTCGCCAAGAGGGCTGGGCTTGGCAGCTGCGGCTGGGGGTGCGGGGCTCAGGCAGCTGTCGGCGTGGGGGCTTGGCTGCTGCAGCCCGCGCGGGGGGATGGGCGCATGCAGGCCTTCGGCATCGTGTTAGGGCTTCAGCACCAACAATCCTGCTGCCCGTACTGGCCCCAGACGCGGGGCGCAGCAGCGCGCGTGGGGCGCGCTGGGCCTGTCAGCCGCGGCGGGGGCGTGCTCATGCAGCCGGTGCCTGGGGGTCGGGTGCGCGGGGAGCCGCGGCGGGGGGCGGGCGCAGGCAGCCGCGTGCGGGTGCGCGCATGCAAGCCCTCGGGGCGGGCTGCGTGCAGCCGAGTGCGGGGGTGGTGCTGGCTGTAACGGTCAGTATCGTGCGGCGGGGCCGCAGCCCGCGCCGGCACACCACACTCCGCCGGGCCTGGACGCATCAGGGCGCGCGGGGGAATGGCTGCGCGCACCCGGCCGTCTGCGACGCAGATCACCGGCGAGGCCGTGCTTAAGCGCCGCCTTAGCACCTGCGGCGCGCGGACCAGCCGCTGCGGGGAGCGGCAGGACCCCGCCGACCCGGCGGCAGCAGATTCCGATAGCCGTTAGCAAATACAAATAGTAAGGAAATTAAAGATAGTAAAAACTCTGGTGAGGGTATACCTAACTGTTGGTTTATTAGACAGTAAGGAAAAGAAAGATAATGGTTTGGAAAATTCTGACGAGGTGTACCTAGGTGTCGGATTAGCAGACAGCAAGGAATTAAAGGGTGATGATTTGTACAACTCTGGGGAAGAAAATGATAACGATTACAACAGTAAAGAAATAAATGATGATGATTTGTACAACTCTGGTGAAACACGTTATGAAGATGATTTATACAACTCCGGTGAAACACATGATAACGACTACAACAGCAAAGAAAATGATTTATACAACTCCGGTGAAACACATGATAACGACTACAACAGCAAAGAAAATGATTTATACAACTCCGGTGAAACACATGATAACGACTACAACAGCAAAGAAAATGATTTATACAACTCCGGTGAAACACATGATAACGACTACAACAGCAAAGAAAATGATTTATTCAACTCTGGTGAAACACATAATGATAACAACTACAACAGCAAAGAAAATGATTTATTCAACTCTGGTGAAACAAATTTTGATAACGATTACAACAGCAAAGAAAATGATTTATACAACTCTGGTGAAACTGACGATTCAAATTTATATTCTTCTGAAGATAAGTATGGAAATTCTGATGAATACCTTGGCGGTAAAGGTAGATCCAAAAGACAAGCAGTTGATCATGCCATTGGTCTTGCCTCAGACCATAGTCGACCAGTGGGAAAGGTAAGCTAAACGAATCATGTATTTCATTTGATTTTTATTAAGATATTGACAGCTATTTTCTTTTTGTTATGCCATAGTTTTTTTTTATTCACATTAGCTAGGTCTTTATTTATTTATTAATTTATTTATTTTTTTATATTTAATTGTATATTTATTAGACCTTTATTTATAGTTTGCTTATTCATTTATTTATCAGTGGAATGATTAGGTCTTTTAAACTAGCTCAAACATTATTTTAGTGAGTAATTATAATTATATTGCGTACTGCAACTAAAACCCATTCCCTAAATCCTAGTAGATTATCAAAAATTGTGCTTTTATATACCCCACCCTGAACCCTTTTGACCTAACATTTTTTGAGGCCAACCTTTTTCTTAGATCCCTTGACCTTTTTATGCCCTGTACCTTTTCTGGCAACCCTAATTTTCTGGCAACACCTAGCTTTTAATTCGAGAATCCAGTCAATTCTCGAAATTCAAATTTTTTTGAGACAACCAAATTTTTCGAGAACCCTATTTGACCCTTCCGAAAAAGGTTTGTCGCGCAAACCGATTATGGCCGTTCAGCAACACGTATGTACGTAACCCCATCCCTAATTTCCTATTGAGAACTCTAATTTTTTGAGAACCCTAATTTATTTGAAACCCATAAGTTGTTCCTGCAAGCCCTAATTTTTGGCAACACCTAATTTTGCAACCATTCGAGAGAAGGTAGCGCCAAAACGGTTGCGTAAGAACCGTTGTACTACCCACCCAAAATTTTTTTCGACCAAACCTTGGTCTCCAATCGTCATAATTAGTTTTGCCACCGGTAATTATTGAAATCTTTCACCTTTTAAGGCAGCTTGAGCCCTATTTTCCTTGATATCTTACACTTGAGTTTGGACCATGATAGATACTGCCTTGACCTTGCCAGATTACCATGGGTCCAATTTATTTACCCACGGTAATTTTGGCTACCTTAGGGGCTAGCCCCTATTTTTGATTGTTTGACCTTGTCATTTCGTTCACATCTACACACCGGCGCACACACACACACAAGCAACACACACACACACACAGATTTACTTCACACACAGATTTACTCACACAGATTACTTACACTCACACAATTTACTTACACACAGATTGACTACACCCTACTAGATTTACTTACCACTCACACAGATTTACTTACACACACACACACACACAGAATTTACTTATTGACACCCGTCACATATGACACTTATACACACTTACAATCAGCCATAGACACTTACATTTGTACACTCATATACACTTGCCACTAATGACCACTGATAATACTATGATCACTTATACGCACACACTATTGACACTTTATACACACACACACACAACACACACACACACAACAACACCACACACACCACACACACACTTAAACACTTGATTACACACATTCACTATGACACTTACATTTTTCCCATAGACACTTACATTTACCAGTGGATACCACTATACAACCACACTACTACCACCTTGTCCTCCATGGGTCAATTTTGACCCACGGCAATTTTTTTCCTTCCTTTAGGGACTTAGCCCTTTTTTGAAGTCTTTATGTCTTAACGTTGTTTGACCATGATATGCTCGACCCTTAGACCTTTGCCAGATTACCATGGTCAATTTTTGACCACCCGATAAACTGATGGCTTTGATGGTTCCCAATCTACGTAAGGAGTGTCTTAGGGATGTCTATTAGTTCTATGAGTATCTCATCTTCCCTCGGTGCCTTGCCGGTGATGTGCCAAGTGAGATGCAGTGAGTGCCAAGTGAGTGCCGAGTGAGTGCCAATGAGTGCAAGTGAGTGCCACATAGTGCCCAGTGAGTGCCACATAGTGCCAACTGAATGCCACTTTTTCAAGCCTTTTCTAGCCTCCCCTGAGCCCCAAATAGCCCTAATATGTGTCTACCCCTAGGTATTAAGGTATGAGGATTCGATTGGTGTATATTACAAGTTCTAGGATGCTCCTACTATGAGTTAGTCTTTTCTACCCACTTATAGCCTACTATAATTAACTTGCACACAGTCACACACATCACACATACCTATCACACATACACTATGACAACATTATACATCACATTTCACTATGACACACTTATAAACCACAACCCTATGAACAAACTTATAATCTATCTATCTGACCTCATCCATAAGACAATACTACGTTATAATGTCGTTCCATAAATCGGTACATTAAACCATTACCACGTACCACTCACACCGCACAACCAAACAAGAACATCTTTATCACTTACACTCACACACTCAATATTTTGATGCCACACAACATTTGATGAACACTTGACACTTTATTGCAGGAAGCATAATGCCTCAGCATTGATGCCACAGCATTGTTCATCTTTGATGAACTCATCTTTGATGACGTCAACTTTGATACCCATCTATATTGAGATTCATCTTTGATACATTTTTTCTAAACTTTTCTACCCTACATCAGAGAACAGAGCTAATATTAATGTCTTCCCGCTAGTTCATAAGCTAACCACCAGGGCTCAGCATGAGCCTCACCCGCAAGGATTCAGCCCCGCCAACCCGCAGGTCGACCAAACGCTCCCCGCGGACAGCGTTCCAGCGTCCCCGTGCCCCTCGTGCGCCCCGCAGCGCAATATTCCGCGTAAACCGTCCCGCCCGGCTTTGCGCCCGCAGGTCTGCAATGATACCCCGCCGCGCGTGCACCCGCAGGCGCAATATTCCGCACGATTGAAAAATATATATACTACGAGTCATTCATTTTTATTCATACTTAAACATTTTATTAAAACATTTTCGCCGAACCTAAAACTGTAACTCCATTACAGACATTCTGTATATTTAGCTATTAGCTTAGGTTAAATGTTTAAAATAAGGTATGTAAGAAGAAAAAAACCAGATGTCTGATATTATACATTTATTTACTACAATTTACGCAAATTTTATTAAAAACATTAACATTACTTACCTTAAAGCAGTAAATCAAGTAAATCAATAGAGTGTGTTACCTAACACCTAAGGGATTAGATGCTTTTGTTTTACTGCTTTACTGCTTAACTCATGTTTTTACTGCTTTAACTTCGCATTTACTGCTTTAAACTCAACGTTTACTGCTTTTAACTCATATACATTACATACCTTTAAAAGCAGTAAATCAGTAAATCAATAGAGGTGTTACCTAACACCTAAGGATTAGTATGCTTTTGTTGTTACTGCTTTTACTGCTTAACTTCTGCTTACGCTTTAACTTTCGCCTTAAGCTTAACTCATATACATTACAACCTATAAAGCATAAATCCAGCTACATATGGAGGGTTCCTAACTAAGGAATAGTGTGCTTTTGTGTTTACTAGACTTACTACTTTAACTTTCTGCTTTTACTGCTTTAAACTTTTCTGCTTTACTGCTTTAACTTCTGCTTACTCTTTAACTTTCTGCTTACCTGCTTTAACTCATATGTTTTACTTTTAACTCAGTATATTTATTAACATTATGTTTTTTATTTTGTTAATACTTTTTATGATATTATTAATTATTTTATTTACTTTTTATTATTATTTTTATATTTTTATTTTTTTATTATTTTTATTTTTATTTTATTAATTATACTTAGTGTTATTAACTTCATGCGTATTGTTATTATTATTGGAACACACATTCAGGCTATTAGCACACTATACACATCCTGTCATCGTGAAGTTAGCAGTCTGTATTGAGCGAGCACTAGTGTTCACTATGCCACTTACATTTACCCATAGACACTTACATTTACACTTATTACCAACCCCTTCACACACAGCACCACACCACACACACACACACACACACACACACACACAGCTTTACACACATATACACAATTCACTATGACACTTATACACACGATTCACTAATGACACTTTACATTTAGCCCATAACACTTACATTACCACTTCGTGGATGAGCATCAGCGCACAAACCACACGACACACACACAATCAGCACACACCACACACACAACGCAATGTTGAGCTTGTACACTCACACACAAATTTACTTCCACACGCAGATTTACTTACAGCCCACAGATTTCTTACACTCACTACACAGAATTACTTACATTACACGTTACACACACACACGCCCACACACACCACACCACACACACAGACACAGATTTACATACACTCACACACAGATTTAACTTACACACGCAGATTTTACTTACAAACATATAACGTATAATTTATCAAAACTATTTTATTTTTAATTAAAACACCTTTTTTATGTTCCCTCACTTCAAATATAAAATTATTTCCAAAGTTTTTCTCAAAACTTTCCGACTTATAATTCACAAAAGCTCATATATGTCGATCATCATTTATCTCTCAAGGTCAAAGAAATTATTATTAACTGTTAAATACTTTTTGTTTTCTTTTCATAACTATCAAGTTTTAAATCCAACTTTTTACTAACTGAAAATTTTATGAATATTCTTTATTAAAAACATAATTTTACGGTACCTTAAAAGCCCAATAAAATCCGTTTCCGTCATCATCTAACCGTAGCTACACAGAGTACCAGCACCCCTCCTGTCCTTTTCAGTACTATCGACGCACTCTTTATGTACCTATATCTGCGCTCTCCTATCTCTTCGTACTGGAGTGACATTGATGGCCCATGTAAATACTACAACTGGTCGTAGTTGTAGATTCCGTATAACGCCAAACCAATACGACCTCCTCTTATGGGATCGGCATAAACCTATACTCATCGATCGCTCTTCCGTAATTAGCTACTTTATTAAAGACTCGTTCGAAGTGTTCCAGTTCTTATTAAAAATTAACACAATTATTCCTTAAATTTATATATTCTCGCTCGATGTTAACTTAAAAAGTATTTCAAAGTTTTTTTTAAATAAATTTTCGAGTGTCTTTTTATTTATTATTTATATCTATGACATTGATACATTCCATCACGAGAAAACACAAACAACCCGCACTCCTTACAGATACGAAACTAACCCTTCTCGCTGAAAATGTGTGGGAAAGAACACGTAGGCACTAAAATAGGAGAAGCCTTGGAATCCCGTGGCGATAGACCTAAGGCCAGGTCAAAATAATGTCAAACTGAGCCTCTGTAAAAAGGTGGCAAATTAACTACGGGTAGGCCTAGGCTAAATCGACTCAGCCTGGTATCCCAGTGGTGATACGCCGAATACCAGGGCAAAAGGTAATTTCCAGAAGACAAGAATCGAGAAGTCAAGTGATGTTATGTGAGGTAGAAAGAGATGGTTTACAAACTGAAACATGCTGGACGGTAAGACCGTGAAGCAGGGTAAGGGAAGGGAAAGTGCCTTCTGTAGTACCGGAGTATCCATGTCCAAGGATACCCGGCGTAAGGAGGATCCCAGATAGGTGTTACTACAGCCTCTTATCGGAGGAGTGATAAATATAACAATTTCCTGTCATATGCCCGGAATCGATAGGCCGTGAATAGAAACTCGAATATACAGTAGTAATATAGAATCCAAACAGGATAAGTAAAATATTAATGAAGGGTAAAATAAAGGTCGCGCGCCTGATTAAAGAGAATTAAAATTAAAATTAAAAGTGAAGAATGATAAATAAGCAGGTGCATATGAAATTACTGTACAAAATTGTAGACATAAAAATAATTAATATGAACTGAAGGTATAATTAGGCCCTCCGCCAAATATAGTAATATAACTATAACGTTCAATAGGGATTGAGGTAGTGAGGATGTGTGGATATGAAAATTTTTACATCGAAAAAAATTATTGATAGAAATAAAGAGAAGAGAGAAGAGAATAAATTGTATTTAGGTTTTATGAATTGGCAACAGAGAACAAAATAGATAACGTATAATATTTAATAGGGAAGAAGCTATGGCATAGAGTGGTTACTAGTTGATATAATGGACGTATTATGTGATTAGTAGCTTACTGAATGAAATTCATGAAATATATGTATTAGATTTAATAGTAGAAGACTTATTGATAAGAATAAATTATGAGAGAAAAACCCCGAAAGTTTGAAAATATAACAGATGATACAACAGTTAGGAATGTATTTTATATTAACAGTATATTGATGAGGGATATCGGAACCCGAGAAATGAGGAAGGCGATTAAGGGTTGGCAGGGCAAAGATGATAGAATGATGGAGAAATGGAAGAGAATTGGGGTAAATAAGCCACAATACTCCCTTCTAGTCTCAGATAATGCATAACATAGATTGATATTAAGAATATTAGCTACGTATATTAATGAGTTGATCGTAAGAGAGTTTCGAAAGGATTAACCAATTGAATTTAGAGGGATATTAATAAGTAGTACATAATAATAAAGAAATGGTGAATCTAATTAAGATAAATTAATAGTTAGGATGAGTGTATTTTACATTAAGAATATATTTATATATATATATGTTTGTAAGAATAAAATATATAATTTATGCGGTTGATATAAATCTCCGGTAGTTTATGCTGATGTGGGTATTATTAGTGCACGCGAGGTTATGAAGTATAATATGGTAACAGCTGTTGAGCAATTAGATTATGATAGTCTGTAAGTTATATTAGTGACGTAAAGGTTAATTAGTTGAATATACCCCAAATTAAGTGTGGAAAAAGGTATTAGATGGATATGGTAAGGAGATAAAATTAATCGAAATGATGTCAGTAGTAAAGAAATAGTTTATATATGGGAAGATTGTATTTTTGCATTTCTTAGAATTAGAAGGCAGCAGCAGCAATAATTGATAGGAAATTTACTTAGAATACATCTGACGGGTGCAAAGGGATAACTAGTCAAGGAGGGCGTAGGGAGTATCATTAACGTACCTTGCGAACTCGAACTCGACAGAAAAATGTGGAATTAGTGTCGTTGAAGCGTAGAGGAGTATTCCAGTAAGTACATAAAAATATGAATATGAAGTAAGTTTCATAGCGAGTGCTTCATAAACAATTCTGTGAATAAGGAATGTTGGTCCTGTTCTGAGAGAGCATGAGTCTGGCGGTTCTGACGATAAAGAATTATAATTCTCTTGAGCGGGAAGATAATGGGTGTGCGCGGGTCTGTGTTTACCTATGTTTAATGTGGCTTATTCGAAAGATGAAACGTAATGCGTAGCGAGTACACAGAGTAACGAGAAGGGGCGAACAAGTAATCGTGAGAGAGGAATAAACAGAATGTTAGAATAATCGAGGGAAATGGACAGAATGGCTTCCTCCCCCTGAACAGTGAGAGTGCGGTCGATGTGGAGGAATAAGGTGGAGTTGTGAGTGGGTAAAGCAATCAGGAGGTGAGAGAAAGTGGAAAGGCGACGGATGAAGGCACGGGCGACTCTCTCGAAGTTGGGTAAGCCGGGAAGCGTGTGGTGTATGAAGAACTCGTAGAATGAAGGATGGCTAGGAGGATAGTCGAGAGCGAACTTTCGCAGGCAGCGATGGTATGGTACCGTTCACGAGCGTGAAGATGCAGTAGGCTGGGCTGGGAGTGGAATAGGTCAGCCGGTGCTGTGTAACCGGGGCATGGGCGGTATATGGAGTCTGGCGAATGCGCAACGCATCTGGAGCTCGCGAGGACAGGTGACAAACATGGCGGGCTGGAAAGGAGGCGAGCACAGGAGAAGAAGGCGTTAGGGCCGAGCGGTAAGACGCCAGTCCGGAAAGGATTGCTGAATGACAGACAGCCCGAGAGCGAGAGTGGGTGATGGTTGTGGCGGTGTGGGTTAGCGCGAGACGCAAGCGCGCGGACGAGAGAAGAAGTGACAGGAGAAGTATTTGCGGATAAGCTGGCAGCGGCTAGCCGAAATGGAAGAGCAAGGGTCTTTGTGTGGACTCTCGCGTACCTCAACTCTCGCTCGATAGACATCCGAGGAGAATGATCCCGCACGAGTCGACGAAAGTCGGATACCACTAAGTAGTCGCGAACAGGAATCCCGCGGTGTGAATAGTCGTCGAATATGGAAACTCCTAGATAGAGTAGCTATGGTAACCTAACTGCGACACGATCTCTACGAACATACATAGTTATAATATGTGGACGGTAAAGGGTAAGCTTTGACATTAGTAACTAGCTGTCAACGATGTCCCCGTCTAGGGCAGTGATATCGAACATTCTGGAGATCTCAGCCTATCGTAGTGTTGCTCCAGAATCGGATAAGTGACTGCACTCTTACACACATCCAATCTTGGGCATGAATAATTATATGAGAATTAAAATACGTTTTTGTTTATACAAGGAAATCGATAGCGATGACAAACAGTGATATATATATATTTATATATATATATATATAATAATAAGCCCGAAGGAGCTATTTACATAGTACCCTGACCGATAAAAGTAAAAAATAGTAATGAGGGTCAGATGAACCCAAGTATATACAGGTAACCGTTAAATAATACTTGAACAATAACATAGATATTAAAAGTGATGAGAAAATATATAAAATATATTATAAAGCCGGCTGTACGGTACCTAATGATAGGGGAGTAATAAAAATAAAGTGTTAAGGGTTAAAATAGAAAATCTAGAAAGTCAAGATAACCTAGGGAGGATAAATGAATATCGTAATAAATTAGTATAATGGATAATACGGTTTCTTTCATATCTATATAGACCAATACCATCCTTTCTTTCCCCACCCACGGAGCTATGACCGGTAAGGTGCGCTATCGATAGCATCGGAAAAGGTGTAAAAAGCAAGCGCAGTAGACCGAACGCAAGCGAGACCAATACCCTAGACCAAATGTCGGAAAAGATACAGCCCAGCCTTACCGCCCCCTCTGTTACCATTAATTAGTTGAAAACTCGTCACAGACAGAAAATCCACCCTAGCAGAGATACTCCTACCCACTGCCCCGAGAGCGCGACGCGCCCTTCACTTGGTAGAATGCGTCACACTCGTATAGAGCTACGGGCTGGTGGCATCCCCTGGCC
>JABUQX010127438.1:0-18007 GCA_015478945.1 Trachelipus rathkii | reverse complement strand
GTCGGTGATGTCGGATAGTCGGAGACGTCGGAAGTCAGAGTCAGAAGGATTTGAGAAAGGGTGAATTCGGAGTACTGGAAAATTATTGAAAACGACCTCCACACCCTGATTAACTAACAACCATTCCTTGCCCATCCCACCTACTTTAATTCTATCTCATAACCCCCATCCAGTATACATGAAATAACAAGAAGCATAAGCACATCCCTGAACTCCTCCCTCCGCTTTAATAAATTAAAAACATCACTTCAACTCCAGATATATTCTACACAACGCTTTACTATTCGTTCATATATACTTTTGATGTCCAATTTTCAGAAGACGTTACCATCAACACTATATATCAATAACACCTGCCATAGAACTTCCGTATTAATCATTTCATACGCCTGTTTGCAAAATAACAAAAAAAATAAATACAATATTATTTCTCTCCTTCCAACTCATTGAAACACATTCTTTTTTCAATGCTAAAAAGAGTTATCCACACAATCCTTCCTATACCACTTTTCTAAATAGTGACACCTTTGTTCTCTCACAGCAGCCTTACGGGTCAACTCAGACGCATTTCTTCGACCAAAATTTAAAGTAATATCTTCCCCTACATAAACTTAAACAACTTAAATTCCCATATTAATTCGACTACAGTTACCTTATCTCATTTACCCCATCCATAAAGGTACTATTACTGCTCTTCCTCCAATCCTCGAACTATGCTCTCCATAAACAATTCTTGTTACAACAAACTTCCAAATCCAATGCAAGTCACACATCTTCGCCTCCCTCTTGATCATTTCACCGGTAATTCCTCTCCATCCTGCAGATGTTATCATTCTTCAACTTTTCTCGCTCTACACATTACCGTCTCACTACTAATGACCTCATGCCCTAAAAATTACCTAATTCTGCACATTCAAACCACACACAAATCACCTACCACGCTCGATTCATGACGGCCATGTTATGCAGATTTTCGAATGGTGCCCACCACACTCTAGCTACCATTACATCTTCACAGTTTACGAAAAAAGCACCATCCCTATTCATTATTCTACTAAGCAAATTCCCTTTTTATATATATATTATAATTATATATATACTAATATTATATTAATTATATATAATATTAGATAAAAATTATATATATTATTATATATATAATATATTATATATATAGTATATATATGTATATATATTACAAGTATATATATAACTATATTAATATAATAATTAAATATAGAATATATAATATAATATATATATTATATATATATAATATATATAAATTATATATATAATATATATAATATATATTATATAAAGTAATATATATATTATAAAAGGAGTTTTTTAGCTTTGATCGGCGCACTGAGTGAATCAGATTGAGTAGTTCACACATTCAAAGAAAAGTCGACAAAATGTAACGACTAAAAAGTAACGAAGGAAAAAATAACGGAACTTATTCGGAGCTTATAATAAAAGAAAAAGTAACGAGTCCGTTACTGCGTTACAGATGAAAGTAGCTTCGTTTGCAAAGTCTCATTGCGACTATCCCATCGCTTGTCAGCTATTGACTTTTAAGATATAATAGATATATATTTTTATATTTATATATATTAAATATATTATATAACTAATAATTATATATATATATATATATATATATATAAATATATAAATTAACTATATTTATAAGGAATATATATATATAAAATCATATAATATATAGCTGTATATCTATATATATGTCATCTTATATCACAAATATCAAGGCTCCAATCCTTAAGTCTGCTTTCAATATATATTACAATATAAATAATGTTATAATATATATATATATACATAAATATATATTAAATAAAAGAAATATTTATATTATATTATATAATATATATTTTATATATTTATTTATATATACAAATACCCAAAGAATTATTATAGTTTTATGGCTAATAACAAAAAATAATAATGGTAAAAAAAAGAATAGTTGATCAGGTGCATTTTTTTTCTATTTTAAAATTTGTATATTTCTACAACCAATGACACTATCCTACCAAGTCAATCATTAAAGGTCGCCAAAATAAGAAAACGGTAGCAAAAAGAGTCAGTAAGGGAGCTAAAAAGAGGGAAAAAAGCTTCTGATTTGTAATACTAAATCTTAACTGCTCATGAAAATATAACTGCTAAGTGGTCAAAAGAAACATAGCATAAAAAGACAATCTATAAATTATAGTTAATATTGTATGTATCAAAACATTTTTTTCCCTTAATATAGCATTATTATCAGAAAAGTGTGAGCATAGAAGTAAGCGCTGTTGGGCGGGGCAGGGCACTATTCATAAAAATTATATTAAACAATTTTCTTATGTAATTTTATTAATTTTTTTTTTTTTTAGAAGGTTATTAAGGAATACGTAACGAAACCTAGTTCGTTCCAAGGTAATTCACATACCTACAAAAAGCTAACATGTAGATAAATTCAAAGCTTTTTTAATTAATAAAAAAGAATATAATATATAATAATACTATATAATATATAGGTATATATATATATATATAATTATATATATATATGTATATCAATATGATATTATATATATAATTATATATATATATATATATATATAATATATATATAATTACTATAATATATATTAGTATCACCCCACCACTTACGGGCAGAGCCCAATTCAAGGAAAAAAACATAAAATATAAAATGTGTAGGTGTTTTAAAACATTAAAATGTCTTCGCCACATAACGAAGTTTAAATCAGTTTACCGAGTAAAAGACGCAGTTTTAAAGTGATTAAGAATTCAATTAGGGTTTGAAAAATACAGAAGATGGTAAGAGAATTCCCAAAACAGAGAGGTGGGAAGAAGAGGAAGCATCCACATTCGAAACAACACTGCAAGTTGTGAATGACCTAGACCAAGAACTCGTAGCAGGCACAGCAACTGTATTCCACGAGGAGTTGTAAAAGTTGTGTTGAATTGTAGTAAAGCGAACGCATGAGTGGTACAGTTCCTACAGAGCACACATCTCACGCTGAGACCTATAATAGAAACAGAGGACAAAGCTCCAAACAAAATCACTTTCGCATAAAAAGAAAAGATCAGTGAATTCGGAAATAGTACAGAACAGTTAATAAAATCTTTTGCCTTTGACTTGAACCCTGTCTAAATCCGGCTGTGGAAGCCCACAAGCCGCTTACCAGATATGAGAGCAGCCCCATACACAGAGCGGATCAAATCCATTGTATGTTAGAATTAACTAGAGAGGAAATATATTATTATAATTATATTATATATTATATTAATATAAATAAATATATATATATAAATAGATAATATATATATATATATATTAAATATATATTGTCTACCACCATATATATATTATATACATGATATACAAAATAAATAATTAATAAGTTTAGATAATAATCATAATATATAAATATTAATCTATATAATATAATACTAATATATTATATAATATTTAATACCTAAAGGGTATATAATATATATTATATATAATAGGTAATATATATATATATTATTATAAGGCCGACGTACGCAGAACTTTCGATAAAGGGAGGCCCTCAAAAATAGAATTGAAATAAAAGTTTACTTTTCTTTCTCTCAGCCAGGAGTATAACGGCAATATATTAAATATAAAATATTTACAAATTCATTTCCCTCTTAAAATATGTTAATATTGAAAATTGATTATATTTCCCCTGTCAAAGTAACGAAATTAACAAAAGAAAATATTTAGAATCTCAGCCTTACATTAAATGGTGGATATCGCCGATTTATGTACGATTGTGCAGGAAAATATGTTCGACACTGCAATTCGATATTTCAGCTTCTACTGCCAAAAATTAATATTTACATGTGAACACTCAAGAACACAAATATCCAGTTCAACCTTGAATGCGATCATGCTTGCGACCCTTGTCCATTGATTTTAACTCTTTACTCAATATAACAAACTGAATGTCTTACAATTGTGATTGTCGCAAAACATGGTTACGTATTATATAAAGTTAAGCATTTTTAATATGGGAAAAATGCCTGTTGCTTGCCATTGAAATCACTATCAACTTTATGAATTTTTTTGGCCGTGATGTTTTAGCGAAGCACATACCAGAGTTCAGACTCACATTGAAGTTCTTTCAGTTCATAAAAGTCTTCAAATTACTTGATTTTCTCTTAATTTCCAAATTCCATAAAAATGCACAAGCAAGCATCAGAGACGGAGTTGAAGTAATAAAACGAAAGAAAAAGGCTGGAGTGAATTCTCTTCCGAGAATCGTGCTCTCCAAGGAAACTGTGAAAGAATCCCAGTAATGGGTATTAAGATAAGATCCTCATCAATATTCTTTCATCGACTATAGTAGAATGAGAAGGAATTCGAAACGATGTATTCGACCGAATCCACCACTCTTGGTTGGCTGAAGATCAATTTCATAAGATTTTCAGCTATCTGCTATTCTTGTATAAATTTCTATTTATGAGCATCGTTACTGTTTGAGCGGTGACCTATCACAAGTGAAAGATTTTCTTCACATGAGTGAGCTTGAAAGAAGATAAACTCATATATCTCGACCTTATAATTCAAGAATTATTAACGAACTAAGGTTATATTCCAACGAAAGGGCCGACCGATAATTGGCTATATAAAATGGAGGTTGAAATAAGGCAGAAGAAAAAAGGGAAAACACAGGTTTATGTGCGAGCATAAATACAGACCTGAAAATGCATTTCTTCTTTAAGCACTTGGTTATACCTACTTTTGCCCAAGTTTTCCAGAACCCTGCACAATATCCGTAATAATCTGAATAATGAGCTGAAGAAATAAAAGTTCTACCGAGATATATTCTTCTGACACGAGTCTGGGAGAGAAAACGCTGGAGACAATCGCCGTAATGTATTATTTCCATTCTCTCATTAACGACCCCACGAAAAAAGGAATAAATGACAATGTCTTTTATAGTGGATATACTTCTCATTGTTGGATTTTCAGATACAGTAGTTCCATTCAGCGATGGATTCGCACAATGAAATATTAGAAGGGCCTTTTGTATATTTTCCTCATGTTCTCTGTACTCTTCGCTTTTCCCGAATAAGAGGGCAGCCCTTGTAATCTTGTCAAAAAACGCACCTTTTTGTCATTTAAACCGTTTATAGATTTTATTGTCAAAAAAACATTCCTGAAAAGCGAGAACGATAAATACTAAGGTTTTTGCTCACCGACACGGAAAAAACGCATGGAAGAGTTGCAGTTCAATGGCTTCACGAACGCACATTTCCGGCGACACCTTATACGCTCTTACGTTTCTGAAGGCATACTCGAAAAAAAAAAGATCTGTCTACACTATAATAGCGCAGCCAAACTTGTTTTTAAAGTTTCATGGTAAACTAATCAGCTTCAAGTAGCCTCCAAAGTGAATATTTCGGTCAACTAAAACACGTTCCCAGCCAACGGTGAATCTGATCATATATTTGTTCAAGTTGCTATTGTGATGGAAAATACTTCATGCTATACAGAATGAATGAGTCATCGTGCCCTCAAAAATCTTTAAGTCCGAAAGGTCACTTAACTATCTCTCGGGCACCAAATTCTTGAAGTCTTAAGGCCTCGATATAAGCTGTCTCACTTTTTTTGTACCTCATTGAGTTACATCAATCAAATATACTCAAACGCGTAAAGCAATTCCCTATTGCACGCCATGGTCTGTATGGACCGTTTTCAACGCAAATTATTTCCAACAAAGCGGAACAACTAATAATATTCAGTGCAAATAACTATAGTACGAAAATAGAGAGATAATAGCTTTTATTCGTTCAAATCTGAAAGAAAAACCCAAGCGGTTTGTCGAGAGAACTCAACAGTTACTTCGCGACAAAAAGAGAACGTAATTTAACATTTTACAGATTTTGGACAGGTTCAGCTGTCAAGGATTAATCTCCGCTATCTCAAAAAAATTGAGAAAAAAATTTTTTATAGAATTTATTTATAGGACCTGGGTATTTTTTTTTTCTCAAAACTACGATAGCTACAAAGAATAATAGTATACCCTTGTTGTAATGTTATGCCGTAGAGACAATGTATGTTAATTATTATTAACAATTGGTTTGATTTCAAGAAACAATAGTTTCCTGTACGTCGATCCAATAGTATCGAGAAAAAGAGAAGCATCCATAGACTCAGAAAATCCTCACAAAAGTAACAAATATTCTTCATCATTAGGTGTGGTCATCGAGGGAACTAAATTCTCTCTCTCTACCACGTAAAGCTGATATACATTAGGTTCTCTGTCAACTGATGCGTATGTTTCCTCTGCGCGCAGTTAAGGAAAGACTGTCCATTCGCAATCCCAAGGAAATCAAAAAAAATTTCTTATGCCATTATGTCCCTTGCAATATTTTTTCGAACAATTTCTTAATCGGCGATATAATATGTTCCTTCGGGAATTACTGCATGTTATTATTAGGTGTTATTCTAGATTTATCATTCAAGCTATGTCAAGATGTGTACGACAATACTAGGAAAACTATTCCGTAAAGGAGTGTTTGCATAATAAAAAGTTTACTGTTTGCTGAACTTACAAAATTTTGTGTTTGTTACTAAGAGATTATAGTTTTCAAAATTTACGAAACAAGTTAATTGCATCAAAGAAATGTATTTGAATAAGGTATAGTTCATACTTCAATTTTGACCAAAAACCGAATGCTTTGTTGCCTCAAATTTCTTGCACATGTGTAGGACTTGTAGTGCTGCCAGTCATTAATACAATGGATAGACTATCACAATCACAAGAACTATTAAAACTAATTTTATAGGTCAAATATCTTTTTCTACGCATATTCTGGGATTGATAAACATATTCACGAGCGATTCCAAATGTAAAGATGTTGAACTTAATACTTCAGTATCATTTTAAACAAACATTTTTCCTTTCAAAATGAAGGTCATTCATTTGAACCATTTATGCCATAGGTGCAGGCTTGCATTTTTGTAATCATAAATAACTTGGTTCCCCAAACTTTGCGATCATAAGTAAGTTCATTTTAGTTTTTTCCTTTGATTTTTTTTGCTGATTGATTAACCCAGCAAAGGTTGAGTAGTTTCATTTATAGGAATTTTACGAGCTTTAAGTTCTTAACAAACGTAAGTAGTAAATATTTTTTAAAGAAAGTGCATCAACATATACCGTTGCTAGTCCACCTTTGAATTTACTAATTTAGAACAAGGATCTACCCAGTATCTACCTGAATTAAACCAAACCTGTCTGACATTATTATTATTATTATTATTTTTATTATTATTATTATTATTATTATTATTATTATTCACTTTATTATATTTTTTTACATATTTTAATCTATAGCTAATTGTATTTAAATCTTATTATTTATATTAATGGTTTTATTCATTATTGTGGTTTTTTTGTTTTTCCCCTCCCATGTTGTCGATTAGTTTATAAAGATTCTTTATAACGCGTGCATTGTTTTAAATAGATTCTTCCCAGTTTGAGTAAGTGAATTATAACATATTCCAGCTTAACTAACTAAAGAGCGCGGTGAGCTTACAAAATTAACTGTGAATAATAATTATTATTACTTTATTTTAAATTAATTATTACTATATTATTAATTATTTAATATATTAATTATATTATTTTATTTATTTATATTTCACTATATTATGAACGCTACTATATTATTTATTCAGCCTTGACCGGTATTCGAATTTGCGAGTTTATTTTTTTAGCCTGGATAAGATTATAGAAACTACTACCACTTGTGGTTCTTAAATGTTGCTTTAAGATTGTAGTAAGATATCAACATTCTCAGATCAACCTCTCAGCTTTATTATACCTTCTATATATATAATAATGTAAGAAATACCATTTAAATAATATTTAAAACAAATCACCTATATAATATATTATATATATGTTACTGAAATAATATAAATGGTTTCTATCATAAAGATGGCATGCCTTCTTTAAATTTTATATTTTACCTTATTTCCTCCCCATCCCTTATATATTATATATATATATATATATTCACTTATGATATATTCTCATCGCGATCTGTGAATAGCTCCGAGAAAGTCGTACACTTATTTAATAAAAAAAATATAATTTCTCAATTTAGAACGTGTAGAGTTCGAAAAAATATTATAGACCCGAAAAGTATAGATTTTTTTTTAATTTATCCTCGTATTTATAAAGCACAATGTGAAATATATTATTGTTAATAATTTAATAAGTTTCTGCATATAAGAGAATGAACTATTGTATTTTATAGTTGTCCTCTCGTTTAAAGATACAGTTATATAATAACGTCGCACGAATATCTATATAATTGCTCCAGTCTATTGCACAGGTAATATTCTTCCTTAACTCCTTTGCCAACTCGATGCAGTAGGGCGCACATAGGTACTAGTTTAAGTCGGTAAATTATCTCCTCAATTATACGTAATTCTCAGTATATTTATCAATAATCTTTCATCTGCGATTTGCTTCGGTGATTGTTCTATGCGCTCTCACGTTACTCACCGCGAGCGAGAAGAGGTGATATCACACTGTATGAGTGTTTATTTTATAGCCTAACGGAGGTTATGTACAGGTGTCTTGGCTATATAGAGACTGTAAATTTCAACCTTTAAAAAACCGGATAGCTCCCAACAATATACTTCTTTAGTATAAGTATGGTTGTACCATAGATCATATTTCAGATTTTTTATTAGCTATGCAATTTATATATTTCTTTTCTCTGTAGATTAAATTAAATTATGTAGCTGCTCTTTGTCACAGTATCACTCTGTCTCTTGACTCTGCCTTAGATTTCAATTTGTGGCACTAATTTGTTTTTTTATTTTTTAAAAATGTTCCAAATGCACATGAAGTTAGTTATATTATATATAAATATATAATAATCTCTTAGCCTCCGGAAAGAAATTTACTTATTCTATTAGTCTTCTAATCTACAATATTCTCTCTGGTATTCATTTTTCCTTTCTTACCAAAAAACTATAGGGAAAAAGAATAATGTTATATATAAGAAACTTCTCACCCTTTTTTTGCAGCCTGGAATTATTGTTAGGAAAGAGCATTGAGTGATTTTTCCCTTTTCTTGTGAAACAAAGACCTCAAAAAGCCAGATTCCCCGGATTTTTAACAGTGATACTTCTGATTACGGTAGGGCTTGGATATATGCATTCTAGGCCTGTTGTGAGTAACAATACGGTAAAAGAACCTAGTACTACACATATTGCACCTGCAGCATTATTGAAATTAGCAATCCAGAGGAAGTCACTATGCCACACACCAACACGAAACAGCACTCTATTTGTCTCAAAATGTTTTATCAAGAACATTTTAAACTCACCACATTTAATATGAGTGCTGACCACTAGGTATCTATGATACGCACCACACCACAACAAAAGCCATTTTTGACAGCACCCTTCACCAAAATTAATGCACCACACCAAAAGCCATTTTTGTTGTACCACATTGGGACACTGGAATTGTGTACCGCACCTCACCAAAATGAGCGCACCATGCACCACACCAAAAGCCATTTTTGTCATACTGCACTGCACTAGAATTAACGCACCACACCAAAAGCCATTTTTGTTGTACCACTCATCTGTAGCAAACACTCAAAGACTTCAGTATCTCATCGTCTCGATAACCGCATTTCTATAAGCACCTCGAAAGTATCAATAAATCATATGCATCCACAACCAAAAGCCATTTTGTTCATATAACCCTCACATTGGGACATCACATTGATTTGTGTATCCGCAATCGGTTGCTACACCAAAATCGAATAGGCGTCCACCAGGTGACACCACCACCACATCGAGCCCAATATTATTGGCATACCTTGCACCTCACCAAAAAATTAACGCACACACCCAAAAAGCCTATTTTGATCTGAGTTTGTGGTGTACCACATTTTGGAGACCAACCACTCATTCTATCGAGCTAATTCTTGTGTATGTAACCGCCTACGACTTAACTTACTCATACCAATAATTGAAGGTCACACGATTACACATATTGCAGCACCTCAACATAGTCTCTTCATTTTTCGTACGCACCAACACCATAAAATTGCTCCATTTAATTATATTATCTCTCATGTACCACTTGGGACACTGGAATTGTTGTTACCGCACCTCACCATGATAACTCGCACGGCGCATCACATGCACACACACCACTTCGACTTTATTTGTTGATACCAGTAACTCAATTTTATATCTAACTCAAGAACCACCTCCAGAAGCCATTTTTGATTGTTGTAGGGAATCTTATATCATAAGTGGCTTCTACTTGGAATTGTGCTGATGTCTCCTCACCCAAAAAATGAGAGACCACTCTCCAACTAAGCCATTTTGTGTCCATAGTCGACTAACTTATATCTACTCTCCCACACTAAGAGTTAAAATGCTCTCCACTCCAACAGCTCAGTCATGCACCTTTATTGTTAATGTTTAACCACTTTAGTTCGACAATGGATTTAGTGAGAGATTTTCTAAAATGGTTAACAAATAGGTTTCCTAGATGATGTTAATTGCCATGCACCACATTTTGCAAATTATTTCATATCTTCTCTTATATTTTTCATAAAGCAAACTTTTTACTTGTGAGATAAGCCCTACATTTGGGAACTTTGAATTGCTGTAACTGCCACTCACCAAATGAGCTGCATCCATGCACACTTATCACACTTCACTATATAAACGCTCCACTTTCATGTCAAAATATACCGCTACCTTTCTCACTCTACACCTATATTAAATGCATCCGACAACCCAAACAAGCCATTTTTGTTTAGCAATTTTGCTCTACTGAAACACTCCCTCTTAAGAATCAGCGAAAATTAAGTTATAGCACCACACCAAAAGCGGATTTATTTAGTACTGGTCTGTACCACTAATTTGACACTCCTGAGAAAAATTTCTGGTCTCTTTTACAGCTCCTAACCCTCTTCTCTCACCTCCTCAATAATGTAGCGCACCCTAAACATTGCACTCATACCCAAAAAAGCCATTTTGCCTATTGTTCTGTGCTACCTCAGCACTTTCCTATACACCAAAATTAACGACCCACACCAAAAGCCATTTTTTGTAGTATCGCTCCTCCACATTGGGACACCTCTGCAATTTAGTATGTGTACGACCTCACCCAATGAGTCGTACACATGCTTCCATACACCAAAAAAGCTTTCATATTTCAGATAATCAGCACACGGCTTTTCATCTCTCAATTGCAAATTTTAGATGCACCAGATACAATAAAATGGCTCACATTTTAGTAATTTCGGGTTTACTATAAATATCATTCAGGAGTACCACATTTCGGTTACAGGACACCTGGCATATTTGTGACTTGTTGTACCGCACCCTCAACCAAATGATTTGGCGGCAATTCGCATATGGACACTGATCACTCAACCCCAAGAATAAAGCCAAGACATAATCTTATTTTTCTTGTTTACCATCAAATGGGCCATTTACTTTCCAACCAATTCAAATTATAAAGATTTCAATAATTTGTACATGCTTGGACAATTCCCAGAACAACACCCAAAAAATATGGTCCCTAATTTGTATACTATTATACAATTTTTCCCCATAACATTGATGCAAAATAAGCCACTGAAGAAAATGTTAGCCAAACTTTCCTAACTCCAACTAAAATTCTAAATGATTCACAAAGATTGTTGAGTTTGTTACAACATTTATACATGAAACTGATATTATTCTTTATCTTTTATACATTTGGATAAAACAGCCTATTAAAAAGCCTAATTTATTAGGAATGAGGGCGCGAGTCACCTGGCCACCACCCTTAAAATTAGCCCTAATTTTTGCTATTGTATTTAATATTTCTTGACACTTCTACTTTCGAACCTCCTGTGCACCTTTTGACCTCTGCGACCCAAGTTAAGGTTCTTTCTAAAAAATAATTTGGCCCACCAACCTTAAAAAATTTATCCAAAACCATTTCTTTTTGGGCTCTCCTAAGATTACTAACTACCCTTGAAGTAATTTAGAACTCTACACTTTTCTTTGATATTTTCTCTTGGCTTTCAACTCCTACTTCCAATTCTGTCCAGAAAGGGAGTTCTGGTCTCCTTGGATTAAGCACCTAAATGGGTAATGAATCTTAGTTAAACATAGACTAGATTAACCTAACCGTTCCGCACCAAAAAAACATTTGTACTTCATAGTTGTATGTATGGTCCCTACACAGGACCTATCTACACCAAAACGTTATAGTACTTTAACCCACTAACTTTATCCCAGTTCAACCTAATATTAAGCATAGCCGTCGGAAAGTTTGGTTAAAACCACCATTTTTGGAAATCTAGATCTTTCACTTTATTCAACTTGCAGTTTGGGCCCCGCCAGATATCACACTCTTCGCTATTGCTCTACACAATCATAAATTTATATTTGGCATGAACGCATCACCTCGACTTCAAATTCTCCATATCATTACTCTGTTAACCTCATCTACCATAAATTCAATGTTAGTTAATTTTTATGAATAATTTTTCTAAATCACAAATGTGAATAGGGAATATATTTGTTTTTAAATGTTCACAAATGTGAATAATTAATATTTGCGAATAATGAATGTGAAAACATCATAGTGCCAAGCAACATCCCCTTGCTCTGCCATTGGATTCTGCCAATAAAAAAATTTATGGTAACCACATTTGGGACACCTGGCGTGAAATTGAGCATTTTGATTTCCACTGATAGACAGGCAGCCTCACTCACCACACCAAATCTGTTTCAAAAAATCTTTCTTGATGTCAACGAGGAAACCAATCATCTGCTCATTACCACACAACTCCTAATAAGAAGAATAGACCCAGATTTTGGGATTAGCATTATGCAAGAGTTGAAATAACAATTACTGAAAGCTTCACGTAGATCATCAAAGCAAATCACATTCCCACCCCCAAATTTAACTTAAGCATTTGTCACTTCCTACGACATTCCCAATAATATAACAATGCTCCATTCTATAATTTAGTTTTTTATCATTAAAATAAGACAAGTACTGCTAAGGAGACGTTCACTGGCTATATTCAGAGATAATGGAAATAATGTCTTCGAAAAAAATTACTATGTTGACGTATATATATATATATATATATATATAATCAAAGCAGTCAAGAACAAGAGGATGAAAAAGCCTTTATTTTCTGACCTCTTCCTTTTGAGGAAGGGATCCATTGACGATAGGGTAGACAGGAAGTGGACAAGGAGAGCAAAAAGGCACATCAGGGACCAAAAGGAAACGATTAACAAGGAACAGGCAGTGGTTGAGAAGGGAAATGCTTGCCAGGCCTCACCAAGACAGGCTCATCTGGCAGATCATCATCATCCCTCATCTGGCAGATCATCATCATCCACATCAGTCATCTCACCCAGGACAGCAGTATAAGTTCTACTAATAGGAAGATTAGGGAAATTTACACCCTTCACATGCTGGGGAAAAGCTATCATATCCAAAGGAGTAGGTTGAGTAAAGGTTGGTATTAGTAAATGCAGGCAGCGTGGTTGGTCCACCTCCACGATTTTTAATAAAATAACAATTGAGTATGGCACTCGACGCTAATCTTACTGCTAACACAAAACGATCCTCCAGAATAAGTCCTTTGAGTCGTAACAGAATATCTAGAAAACCCAGAATCCAAATGGTGCATCTCTGTCTTAGAACACAAAAAACCCAAAATTTTAAACAGAACCTTCGGCACTAGACTAATATTTAAAAATCCAATAGGGATTTTCTTAATTTAAAAAAATAAATAATAATAACAAACAACTTAAAATAATCTAGCAGAAATATTTAAAATCTATTATATAGAGTGAAAGCTTAAATAAAAATGATAAATTATTAAGTTCTTTAGGAAAAATGAATTTACAGCTCTCCGTCATCTTCTTAAAATTTTCCATAAGGACTCTCTACCCAAAATATTATAAAAAAGAATTAGTGAGCCTTGTGCTCCGATCTTTAGCCAGGCGGCCAGTCCCAGTTCAGATATATGACTACAGATATATTGTGTTATGTCATACATAGACTTTGTCGTGCGGTGATAAAGCTATCACCCTATATCACCACTATTACAAAGTCTCTTGATTGCATAACCATGAAACTAAAGGAAACCTTGAAAGTGAGACCTAACCTAGATGAATCAAAAATGTAATTATGATCTATCATTGGGAATGTATTCAGGAACAAGGCCTTTGTAAATCCTTGATAACTCAATTTTTTCCTTTAAAGAGAGCACCTTTTTCGGTATTTTCAGCAATATATATGGACATATTTAACTGGTGGATATACTATTGTGTTATTTGAGGGTAAGTATTCTGCGTCATTTTTATAATGAAATCCGCGATTCTTCCCAAGGTTTTCTCAGGTTCCGACACACTCTCTCTTGTCACTTACTATTATCTGGAAAGGTCTTATTTAAAACTCTCGGTACTTAACAGATTCGGAGGTTTTTTGTTCAGTACCTTTGTGAAGCTGAGAAAACTCTATTCTAGCCCAAACTCGAGCCTACTTCATGTGGATCTAATCCTGTCATTTTATTTTCTGAGTCCGCTGTGTGAAGAACGTCTCTAACATACACATGGCAGTCAATATGACTGCATTCCAAGGAGTTGGACACACAACCACACATGAAACAGTAATGGGGAATTATTTATCGTACAAGTGCTCAGTCTCTAGCATATTAAACTTAATCACTGTTGAGAGGTCACACAGCGCGGGACTTTAATTAGCAGCCCAACGTTACAAATGTACTATATTGTTATCTTCTAGTGAGACTGGTATATGACCAGTACTCCCAGTTTTTCTAATGATAGGTCTATTAACCCTTCTATTTATAACAGATGTTGGTTCAATATCCTAAATCTAAAAGGGTTATACAACTTATAATGCTGTGATATAGTCATATATGTATTCACTCTTCTCAAGCAAGGAGACCCTGAGTGATATTATGAATTAGTAGCCTTCAGATTAGTTAATTTACTCTTAATTGGGTTTCATGGATTACCATTTTTTCCTTTCAAAATAAGGGAAGCAGATCCCTCTGGCGCATTAAACTTAAGTATAAGTGACCAATAATACAATAATGTATTTTTATCATTACTATTGGAATATAATTGTATGATGATGTAATATCAGTATTATTCACCCTATAAACAGTATTAGATAGTGTCTTATTTTTCGTTATTCATCTAAAATTAGATCTCCACTGCTATCAATTACATTTGTGACATCATAATTTTCTCCATGAATTGAGAATGATGTTATTGACAGGCTTGCTACTCACCAAGATTATTGGTAGATGATCCCAATTTTTTATTTAGTATAGTTCATTGAATATAATTCTAACTCCATGTATTGCTCAGATATTCATTGAGAAATCTTTCTCATTAACTCTCGAAATTACTATCAAATCCCTTCCCAACATGCTAGGTAATTGAATTTATTATTTATCTATTTATGATTATTTATTAAATTATATTAGAATGCATTTTCCAATAATTAAGAATTTTTATAAATTTCATTTAAATTATGTTAGGTGTGCTAGAGTCGCATTTTAGGGAACCTCAAAAAGCCATCATTTAACCAAATTGATTATCAGAGATGTTCATTTAACACAGTATTCTCAGTCAGGAACCAGCACTATGAGGGCCAATTAAAGAGACTGACGCGCCTCTATCGTGTAGATCGGCAAATGCTTCCGTGTCAAGGAGCCACTCTTAAATTGAGGGTGCAGTGGAGAAAGGTTAGATGAATTGTTTTATTAGTTTATTAGTTCCCTTTTATCGTTATTCCCCAGCGCTGATATATATTTGTTTTCCTGCACGCCGCGAGTCGGTATTTTCTCTTCCTGGTTAATCCTCGCTCAAACTCGAGAACCACATTAACACTAAGATCTTTTAGGGCTCCTCCTCTTTTAAATTACCGATCCAAGGATGGAGCTATGGGACCATGGAGCGACACCAGGGACCATGAACGAAACAAAACCGCATATTTTCTTTGAGGGAAAAACAGAACCTTGATGGATATATTTTCCTTGTTCTCCTTATCTACTTGGACATTGGCATGCGCAAAACTATGTTTTAATCAATTCATTTACATATAGAGGAAAAAATTCACTGAATTAAAGATTTTTTATATAACTCACTCCTCACTTTTTGAAGATATACGTGTAAGACATTGAGTTCATCTTAGTATTTAGCTCTTCGAAACAAAATTGCCACTGTTATAACCAGTTTAGTGCTCATGTATTTAATATTTTCTTCATATATTATTGACGCCCAAATAGACTATTAATCTATGGTGAGTGGTTACAACTTAGTCCATTAATATTTTATTCATATTATCTCTTTGTATATCCAAACCATGCTACCTCGATTAAAATGGATAAATAAATAGATAAAAAAATTAATATATGTGTTTCATTATGCTTTGTCAAACGATTTCCAATTTCCACTTCACTACGCTAGAACAAGGTTATGTGCTCTCAATAAACAAGGAATTAATTGTTTATTTAGTACCCGCAGTAAATCTTATCGTCTATGTGATAATGATTAAATATTCTGTTATTTATTATTAATATATATTATTATTTAGATCTCTCTATATTTACTCCTCTAAATAAAATCTAAAATATTTGTTTGTGAATCATTATATATACTTATTTCCCTCTCGCTTCAACTACCACATACTTCTTTATATTGTTTTGTGCTGAATAAATATAATTGATTTGATTGTATAGTGTTATTAATAGTGAACAAGCATAATTGGAATATATCCTCATTAATATCTTCCTATTTGTTTTTTTTGTTTTTTTAAAATTAGTAACGGTATTATAATTCCCAGGAAACATATGAGAGTAAAGTATTTATATTGACTATCCTCTCCATATTTATCAATATCTTCCTATCATAAACTAGCATCAAGTCTTTCGTTGATTCACTCACAAGACCTAATATATATTTGTTCATAAATGAATGTGGGCACGTCATAAAGTATTACAATGGCTCAGAAACACTTACTTTAACAATACTTATAATATATATTTAGCAACATCAAATTTCAATCATTAAAAATGATCTAGCTATCATTACATCTTTAGTTTCTAAAATAATATTTTATGCACTTCTACCTAGCTATACCCCATAAATAAAGGGTTTGATCAATAAGGCGGGGTATATAATTAAAAAAGTGGACAAGGTAAACTATTTGTTCCCTTCCTCTATATTATAATTTATATGTGTATAGCTATTCACTATATCTATTTAGAATCAAATTGTTTTAAATTACTGTAGCCTATCTCCTACACCATGTTCCACTGTGACTCATTTGCCAAATTGGTACTGCAATTATAATATTTAGATAAATTAATTTCATTTTTGATATTCTGATATAAATTAGTTTATATATCATACTTGGCCATTTTTCCATAATGTGAAACAGCAGATTCTTTTGAGCTACTACTAATTAATCAAAATTCATTTTTTAATAAGAACATGAATTGAAGATATAGAGACAGTAATGAACCCACATGTGGCTGTACTATGAAGACTATCATGTCCAGTGTTAATAACCACTAACCAAAAACTATCATATATAATGACTCTATTAGTCAAAATTATGCTACACTCAAAGCACCTCCTTAAGTTAGGGACTAGTCAAATTGACTATTATTATGTAATACTAAATAAATTTACACTTACAATTACAAATATATATTAGATTAGTTAAAAAATAATGAATATTAATTGATATTATAGATGCCCTAAAAACCTAATCCACATATGTGAGGATCTATCTGGTTGAATTCGATAAAGCTAAAAGTCAGTATCTATAATAATAATTAAACTACTGTAATAAAAAACCTGCCATTTTTGGCTTCGTCTAAATATATTAATATATTA
>JABUQX010127437.1:22500-27489 GCA_015478945.1 Trachelipus rathkii | reverse complement strand
ATAGAAAAGAGATTAAGAATAAACAAGATTAGTAATTACTGGTTACTAAATAAATATACAGGAATTGCTGACAAAATGCTACCCCGGATTATACCACCAAATTGTGATATTACGGAAATAAATCGGCTGTAGTATGCTACTGCTATACTTCTAGAGCAATAGTTGATACATTAGGAGTTCAAACCAGTGAAACTAGAAGAACAAAAAAGAGCTAAACAAAGAAATAAAACCACCCAGGAAAATTAGACTGGATAAAGAAATAGAAAATCTAATAAGAGAAATATCCTGCATTTCAATAGAGAAGTTACTTGCTAGCCATCATAAGGAAAAAAAGTACAGAACATACTATATAGAGCATGTTCTTCAAACCTTTTAGCATTTGTGCCCCCATTTCAACATCAAATTGTGTGCGCCCCCCTTCCAATTATTTCGTATATATATATATATATATATATATATATTATATTATATATTATATATATATATATCATACGTTATTTTTTATATATATATATATATATATATATATATATATATATATATATATATATATATATATATATATATATATATATATATATATATATATAGATAGATAGATAGATAGATAGATCAGATAGATAGGATAGTATGTCACCAGTTGACAGATAAGATAGATAGATAGATAGATAGATAGATAGATAGATAGATAGATAGATAGATAGATAGATAGATAGATAGATAGATAGATAGATAGATAGATAGATAGATAGAAGATAGATAGATAGATAGATAGATAAATAGATAGATATAATTTTTTAGGTAGATAGATGATAGATAGATGAATAAATAATAGATAGATAGAAGATAGATAGTAGATAGATAGATAGATAGAATTTATTGGGTATTTGAAAATTATCAGTCACGTTTCCAATTATATTATTATAATTTGAATTTATTCAAAATGTTCATTTAAAATTAAAATCAATTAACTGTAAGCGCTGAAAATGAACCTCATGCGTCTGAAATGTTTCCGAACAAGGTACGATATAACAACGTCTTAAATTTATACAGTTTTCAAGTTTCAGTAGCATCGTAACACACTCGAGGGTAGTTAACGTGCCATTTTATTATAATATTCATCGTTTAGGTTCCCGCTTTTAAAAAGAATAACTTTTTAGTGTAGTGAAGAAGCATGGATAAATATTTAATTGGACGTAAACGGAAATCTGACTATTGTGAAGCCTCAACCTCAGCAATAGCAAAGAAGTTCGTAGTTTCAAAATTGAAATCTAGAAAACATGCTTAAGAGTATATAAATTTTCGATTTATAAACATCGAAATGTATGGCTAAGAAAGGCCTCTGTGTGTTATTTTTTCAAAAATTTTTGTCGCTGATAGCATGAACCCAGGCAAACTTAAACGGCATTTGGAAACACTTCATAGGAGGTATGTTAACAAACCTCGTAAATTTTTTATTGCTAAACAAAAACCTTTTGAAAGCGAAAATCTAATATTCAAAATTCTTTGTCTGTAAATAAAAAAGCTTCACTAGTTTCTTACAAAGTTGCATATAAAATAGCAAGGCGCAAAAAACCTCGCACCATTGGAGAACAACTTATTCTTCCAGCTGCAATTGAAATTGTGGAAACTATGTTTGGAGATAATTTTGCTAAAAACAATACTTTGCATACCGCTATCAAATAATACTGTTGGACGTCGAATTAACGATATGTTTGAAGATATGGAGCAACAAGTTTTATCGAAGCTTTGCGGCAAATTTTTCTCAATTCAGCTTGACGAGACTACAGATAGCAACAAGGATTGTCATCAATTGCCTATGTTCGATTTTGTGATTATCAGCAGTTGAAAAGCTATTGTTTTGCGAACCAATAGGAAGAAGAGCCACAGAAATTGAATTGTTCAAAATGTTGGAAGATTATATATGTAAGGCAAACATAAAGTAGAAAGATTCTATCGGAATATTTAAATGTTTAAAGGTAAATGTTTAATTTTTAGCGTAATAATTTTACTATTCACATTTTTTTTATTCTTTTTCAGAATGTTTTTTTTTCCTTTTCCTTAATTTTCATTAATCATGCAATAATTATCGTAATTATGTAATAATGTAACAATGGATTTTTATAATTATAAAGATTTATTTACATTTTTTTATTTTGCTATCAAAACAATGTAGTTTTTTTTTCATTTATTTCAATAAAGTTTTGTATTATCGATTTTCACTTTTTTCGCGCCCCCCCATGGAGAAGTTACTCCCACCATCACAAGAAGAAAAGTACAGAACCACTGATATAGAGAGAAGATGGAAAATGGGGACCCACTTGTTCATGCAATAGGAAGAAGGAAACTAATACTAGTTGCAAAGGTTAAAAAAAGACATATGGAAAAACAATAGAATATTTAGATAGGATCCGGCAAAACTTTATAGAAAATTAAGAAAGGATATGATTAAAGTGGAAAGACCACCACCTAAAGAAGAAATCGAGAAATTTTGGATGCAGATTTATGAAAGTGAATTTAACCTTAATAATGATGCTGGTGGGAAAAAGAGAAATGGTAGACAACCCTCAAATAACGTCAATTATTATTCCAATGGAAGATTGAAGAATTACAGAAAATGAAAAGTAAAGAAGAACTGAAGTGGGAAAAGCACCATGGGAAAGATTAATAGATTACAAGGATTAGAGTGGAAAGACCACCAACCTAAAGAAGAAATCGCTAGAATTTTGGAAGCAGATTATGAAAGTGAATTTAACCTTAATTAATGATGCTGGGTGGGAAAAAGATAAATGGGTAGACAACCCTCAAATAACGTCAATATATTTCCAATGGAAGATTGAAAAGAATTACAGAAAATGGAAGTAAGAAGACTGAATTGGAAAGGCACATGGAAAGATAAATACATAATGTTGGTTAAAGAAAGTTAAAAATACTTATAAAAAGCCTCTACAGAAAGTTTTAACCAAGCTAATATGAAAACCAGGAAGAAATCCCAGAATGACTCAGTAGTGGAATTACAACATTAATACCAAAGAATGAGGAAACGGAATTACCTTGCAATACCGCCTTATCACATGTTTACCAACCCCGTATAAAATACTAACGGAGTAATGTCAAAAGATGGTAACACATCTAGAAGCAAAAAACATAAATTAGTGAAGAACAAAAAGGATGCAGTTAAAGGGAAGTTATGGAACATAGGATCATTATAAATAAACAAAAATGATATTGGAAAATAGTGGAATGTGGGCAGAAACATGCTCAGTATGCGTATGGGATCGATTACAAGTAAGCATATAAATAGCGTCCTTCATAAGTGGATCAAGGAAGTATTTGAGTATTATAGTTTCACAATCTAATGTAAGCTTACGATTGATGGAGCAATTGAAAGAAATAGAAAGACATATCTGGTGTTACCTTACGAAAGAGGTAAATGAAAATAGATGGAATAAAAATAAAAGGAGATATCTTTCAGCGAGACTCTATTTCCTCATTGTTATTTATATTGACCCTCAACCTCTAAGCAGACTAATAAAATAATTTTGAAAATGATAAAAAAAAAAACTCGATGAGAGAAAAAAAAGGCAAAGAAAATATCACACCTTTTTTTATATGGATGACATAAAATTATAGAAGGAATCGGAAAAACAGGTAGAGGTTGTGAAACAATATTCTAGAGACATGTATGCCGGAATTTGGTTGAATAGTGGCATTTGTAAGTAAAAAAAAAAAAAAGGAAGAAAGAACAGAGGTTGGTAATATAATGATAAATGATACTTAAATATGGGAATTCGAACAAGGTATAGCTTGTAAATACCTAGGAATAGAAAATAGATGAAATAGAAATAAAAAAATGAAACAAAAGAATATATTAAAAGAATGAAAAGTATTTAAGAATCTTAGTTGAAGTCCAGAAGTAAAATAATATCCATTAGAAAAACTGCACTCCTCGTTCTCACTTAGAGTTTTGGTATAATAGATTGGTTCCAACATGAAATCAATGGTATCGACGTAAAAACTAGAAAAATACTACCTGCGCATAAAATCATCTACAAAAATCATTGCATACGAGGAATTTATGTACCATAGAAAATTCTATAGGTAAAAAGAATAAAGTTAAAAATTCAAAAGATTTTCTTAAAAAAATTATAAAAGGAAATATATGCATCATCAGTTAGTCAGATCCATTTGGGTAAGCGGCGCACACCTAGCCTACCCTTAATGACCACCCCTGTTGAATGTGTAAGCAAACAATTATAAAAACTAAAAAAGAAATAATAATATATAAATAGAGCAATTGTGTATCTATATAAGTCTTACCTTGAATTTGTTGTTTTTCAAAGATTTTTTTGCTTTGAGGTAGTTCTTGAAGCCCTAAGATAACTCTGCCTTGTGGCTTTAGTCCATTAGCATTTCATAAACTTAGTAGGTAAAAAGGCAAAGAGAATAGAGATAGAATGATAGTTGAAATATTTGAAAAGAAAGGACAATTTACCTCCATACCCTTAACATTTTTGATTATTAAATTTGAATTTCACAAGCGCGACAAATTAGGACCGCTATTGAATCAGTAATGAACCTTATTGTTTTTTGGCGTTTAGTGAATTCTGGCAATTATACCCAATATTGGCAAAGTACAAAATCCACTAAATATAAGATAATATAAGTTTAAGCATATATGACCATTTATATCCTACATCTAAATACGATACTAATATAAAAAATAGAAGAGATATAAGTGGAAGCATATATAATAGTTTTTATACAATTACTTTAGTTGTTGACTTCATGAGGCGTGCAACACCCCTTCTTGAATAGGGCTCTGCCCGTGAGTGGTGGTGACCACTGTAAAAAAAAAAAAAAAAAAAAAAAAAAAAAAAAAAAAAAAAAAAAAAAAATCTCTCTACAATATCACGCAGCTGACAATTTCTGACTATTTCTAACTACGCTGGAGCTGCCACAGCTAAGCTGACAACCTGGCCGTACGAA
>JABUQX010127437.1:0-17500 GCA_015478945.1 Trachelipus rathkii | reverse complement strand
TATATTATATATATATATTATATATATATATATATATATATATATATATATATAGATAATATATTATATAATATATATATATATATATATTATATATATATATATATATAATATTTATATATATATATACATAATATTATATATATATATATATATATATATATAGGCTGTAGAAGGGGTCAGGGGGTTCAACTCCCGAAATATATTTTAGCGATCAAAATTTTTGATTCCTTAAGTTTCAATAATAATAATATAATAATGAATAATAATAATAATAATTAATAATAATAACAATAATAATAATAATAATAATAATAACAATAACAATAACAATAACAATAATAAAAATAAAAATAAAAAATAAAAATAATAATAATAAAATAATAATAAAATATAATAATAATAATAATAATAATAATTAATCAATGAAAAGTGAAAAGTATTTAATTAATGGGGAAAAATGAGGAGACAATGTTGTGGTACCGTAACGATATTTCTTAGGTCAAGTGGATGTTTCCTCATACATGTATAAAATATTAGACCAGGGACTTAAATGTAAGGATTCCAAGTTTGAGATGATAGCATATTGGCTACCCTCAATAAGGATTAATGATGGATGTATTAAGATTTAAAAGATAAGGAGGGAACTGTAATCGTTGATGGATGAGCAGGTTCATTTCTTCTTCAGATAAATTTTTCTTCCTCTTCATTCGCTTCTAAAACTAAATCTTTTCTTTCCTCTAATCCATGGTATCGATCTTGCTTATTCTCTGAGCCATTCAAGTGCTAAGAGACAGTGTCCATTATCGAGTTGTGGAAAAATTCTCGTTCTCCTATCACTCTCGCTAATTTCATTCAGCTAGAAATCGTTCCAGGGATACTCTTCGACGAGCAAAAAAAAGCTGGCTTTCATCAAAGGAAAGTGCGTAACCTCCTTGGTTCTCCCTATGACAATCTTCATCTCTAGCAAACTTCTGTAAAATCTGCCTTTCCTCCTCTTATTCGAATCTGATCATTTGTGTTGCTAACTCTTCTACTGAAAAGGCTAATCTCTTCGTCCCTAGCTCAACTATATTCTCTATGTCTCAATACTACACTTTCCCTCAGTGTTGGAAGCACGCACATGTCCAACTATTCCGAAAAAGAAAGCGCTCTGAATCCCTTCTAACTATTCCCCGTAGCTCTGCACTTTAGTTATTCTAATCTAAGATCTTTAAACCCTTCTACAACTCACTCTTAGATCATCTGGAAGCTCACTCCGATCGCCAGTACGGCCCTCGTTGCACGAAGTCTACTGGCGCGATGATACATTCCTATCAAAACCCGATTTTATGGTTTTTCGCTCTTAGGAACTACGGTGGCGCCTTGCGTGGTGGCGCTTTGACATATCCAAAAGCATTTGACCGAGTATTGCCACGCGTCACTGCTCTCCAAGCTCCCTCCTTTGGGTTTCCTCCTTCTCTTTGCTTACTTATTATCTAGCTTTCTTTCAAATGCTCAATATCGGCTGTTGTTGATGGGGCGACTTCTTCTTCTTTTCTGTCAATAGTGGTGTCCTCAGGGTTCTGTCTTATCTCTACTTTATTCTTGCTTTTATTAATGATTTTCTCACCTGCACCTCTAACACTTTCCACTCGTATTCCGATGACGCGACCTTCATTCTTTAACTCATATCATTCTACTTCCCACTTTTACTTCTGGAATTGCCTCTGGTATATCTTTCCGATTTTATTCTCGCTGAAGGGATAAAATAACTTTGTGAAATTCAATTCTTTTTAAAACCCCTACTTTTACAAATCTCCTTCTCCTAAATACCTTCTAACTTTCCTGTCTCTTCGACGGTTGCTGTCGTCTCTCCTGTGGACAATATAAACATCCTTGGGCCTTAACATGAACAAAAAATGTCTTGGAAACCTCGCATGTCACAATGGTTGCTAGGTCGGCCTCAAAAAAACTAAAAGTTCTGTTTAGACTGTGAGAATTTCCTCCTTTTATCAGTTGCTCCGCTATACAAAAGTCTTTCATTCGCCCATGTATGGAGTACTGCTCTAATATTTTCTGTGGGGGGGGGGCTCTGGTTTCACCCGGTCTTTTGACAGGGTCGAGTTCAACGGCAAAAAGCTTAAAACTGTTCTGCACTTTCCAGTTCACTTGGACCCTCTATCTTGCAAGGCGATGTTGGGTCTTATCTCTATCCTATAGACCGCACGGCAACTGCTTCGAGGGAAACTTATCCACTCGGCGTACCACCACAACTTTACCACGCCTTCGTAGCACAATAGGTACTTTATCTGCGCACGAGTATTGTGTTGACATTGGTAAATCCAGGCTATTTGCTGTTGGTGCTTCCTTCTTTCCAACCACCTCTGTTTGTGGAATTCTCTTTCCATCTTCTGTATTTTCCTTACTGGAATTTTAATCCCCTCACGTAAAGCCTGCGTTCTTGCTTCATAATGCGTAATTTGCGCTAGAGGCTGAACTTTTGAGAGTACTACACCCCCTCGTTGAATAGGGCTCTGCCCGTGAGTGGTGGTGGACAACTGTAAAAAAAATCCTTGAATGGACAGATATGTGGCAAATATGAACTGAATCTCCTATTCCCCCCATCCAAACATCATTCAGATTATCCAGAAAATCGTACTCTTTTCAAAATTACCCCTCGGATGGATCATATGTCGCAACCACACAAATTTGATCTTTTCAAACTTAAAATTTAACCTTTAGACTTCTAGACTCAAAACCACACACCAAAATTCTAAAAACATAGCGTCTCTACCCACAACTCATCATCAAATTGCAAATACTCTAATCCCCTCTCATTCCTTCCACAGCAAACACAAACACATTCACACCACACCACTCAATTTTACACCGTTTCCTTTTCATCTTTGTTTCGAGTCACAGCGAGCAAATCAAATTGCCCTTTCTAAATACATTCCATCACCTCTCACCTCATCTCCTCAACATTTATTCCTCTGACATTTCATATTCAGATACCGATTCAAACATTTTCGCCGAAGGATAGAAGGCGCTTACGCGATCACGACCTTCTCTTCGAGGAATGCATTAGCATTCCTGGCAAAAGATAAGTTGTAGTAGGCAGCCAACCTCACTACCACCGTCCCTTAGTCGCCTTCACGGACACGCAGGAGGACATACGATGCTGGGCCAATTTTCTCCCTCACGTATGGATATAAGGATAGGGATGTCTGTAAGATGTTGTCTAGAAGAGGGTTGTGGATATAAGTGTGTAATGATGATTATTGTCTGGAGGCATGATTGTGGATAGGAACGCCATAACAGAAAGGCGAAACAGTTAGGCACATTGGAATGTGCATACATACCATAAGCAAAATGGGTATATATATATATATATATTATATATATATATATATAATATATATATATATATATATATATAATATATATATATATATATATATATATATATATATATAATATATATATATATATATATATATATATATATATATATATATATGTATATATATTATATATATATATATATATATATATATATAATATATATATATATATAATATATAATATATATATATATATATATATATATATATATATATATATATTATATATATTATTAATATATATTATATATATATATATATATATTATATATATATATATATAATATATAATATATATAATATATATATATATAATATATATAATTATTATTATTATTATTATTATTTTATTATTATTATTATTATTATTATTATTATTATTATTATTATTATTATTATTATTATTATTATTATTATTATTATTATTATTATTATTATTATTATTATTATTATTATTATTATTATTGAGTTTTAATATTATTCAAAATTCTTAATATTTGTTCAATTAATCGGCAAAATAATCGGCGAAATTTGCCGATGACGATGACGATGTAAAAAAAATATGCCGATTTTTGCCGATGACGATGACGATTAATCGTCCCATCACTAATATATATATATATAAACCTATCATAAATTACTTAATCTAACCTTCTATTCACTACTATTAATATTTTCTGAAATAAGAACCAACTGTTAGTTTTATAAGTATAATTCTTTCTCTTTGTCACCTAAATACTTAAATGTGATTCCTATGCTTCAGCTACTACTATGTATTTTTATTCATGGAGTGAATTGAATCATTTTATCCAAGAGCTCCCCTTTATACCTGTCAATCCATCTGGCTAGGTTCGAGTAATGGTGTCCCATCTCTGATTTGAGTACGATCCTTCCCTTCAAGAATACAAATTTAAAATTCTTAAAACACCTTTATTATTATATTATTATTATTATTATTATTATTATTATTATTATTATTATTATTATTATTATTATTATTATTATTATTATTATTATTATTATTATTATTATTATTATTATTATTATTATTATTATTATTATTATTATTATTATTATATTATTATTATTATTATTATTATTATTATCAACCAAATTAGGAAATAATTGGTGAAGGTTCCTACTTCTTTAAATTATCAATCACTGCTAATCTAACAAATGTTGCTAATCTGTCAATTCTGCTAACTTGTCAATCACTTAATTTATCAAATGATACTAATCTACCAATCCTATTGAGGAGGATATTAAGGAAGCTATCGTGACGAGTGCAACTAGGCTAGGAATTTCTGAATGCTTTTGTTGTTAAAATTGTCAAGCTGGGCAAATCCGCACATGAAACAAATTTCCCAAATTGTGCTAAAATTCATTAGCGCAGGAGGTTGGCTTGTTGATCTCATACGAAAGGACGCTGGTTCAAACCTCCGCATAGCAGTTGGGGTTTTATCTACCTGGGGGTGAGAATTAAAACCTGACTGCGAACACGTTGGTGGTGCTGGTTTGGGATAGCCGGCCTTAAAGTTTGATTTCCTGTAGTCCCCCTATGTTACCCTCTGAAAAGGGGATAAAGCAAGTTAAAAGATGTTTTTTTTTTGTTTTTTTTTTAATCAAAGAAATAACAATTGCGTTTCTTTCCTAGACATTTTATTAAAAAACTCAATTTTGTTTCTGTTATGGATTTCAATCATGAGAGCAAATTAAAGGATAAGCTATTAGTGAATATCAAAGATGATCCGCAGATTGATTTTCATTTACAGAAAGTTTCAGGGTTAGAAGAAATTTCGGTATGGAAAGTTATTATTATTATTATTATTATTATTATTATTATTATTATTATTATTATTATTATTATTATTATTATTATTATTATGTAGTTCTCAAAAGTTATTATGCATGTTTTGAACATCTCTTATTTTCATGAAACTTTCAGATAACACTGCAAATTGTAATTGTTTATTGTGTTATTACTTTCAATTTATATAAAACCGTATAAGCCCTAAATATATTGTAATGAAATTTTTTTATTATTATTATTATTATTATTATTATTATTATTATTATTATTATTATTATTATTATTATTATTATTATTATTATTATTATTATTATTATTATTATTAACAGGAAAGAAATATTGATGTCAAAAATGAGATTGAAGCAGGTAATGATGCACTGAATTTTAATGAGGAAGAAACATCAAATGGCCACTTCTCTGAATTAGGTGAAATTCAGGTATCATGAAGTTAATATTATTATTATTATTATTATTATTATTATTATTATTATTATTATTATTAATTAAAAACACCGTCTTTTAAAAATTTCCAACAGGAAGGAAATTGTTTGTCGATGAATTATGTGAAAAGTGAAGTTGAGGTAAAAGATGAACCTTTGGATATCATCAAGGAGGAAGAAACATTGAGTGACGAGCTTTCGGATCAAGTTTCTCCATCACATCAAAATCAAGTATTACTCAATTATTATTATTATTATTATTATTATTCACTCACCTTCTCTCCCCAAGACTGGGGATAAGGTGTGTAACTTGCACTGGAAACAGAAAAGTATTAGAAGAAAATGACGCAAGCCCAGCCTTACATCCCCCTTTATACCTTTTAGTGAGAACTCGTTCGCAGTCAGAAAATCCACCTAGAGCTTCACGGAACTGCAACGGACCCTCACTATGGCATCTCGTCAATGTAGGGTTCATCCCTTGGCCCAGGTAGGCCACAACCATAACCCTTCACAAAACCCCGCGATTCACTCCAGTTATGCACCTTTCTTCTCGCTTCTGCCAAACTCACATTTCTCTCCTCCGGGCATTCCTACTGACTCAATCCATTTCTTCGGTCTCCTAGCGGTCGATTCCCAGCACACTCGCCACTATACATCCGCTTAACCAACCGACTATCATCCATCCGTTCCACATTACCAAACCATCTCAACGTACTTCATTTATTCTCATATACTCTTTCTTTACACCACACAACTCGCTAATACATTCATTCCTCATTTTATAAATTCTTCTCACACTTAACACGCTCTAAGATTGTTCCTCTGGACACATTGTACTTTAGATCTATACCTCTTATTCCAGACCATTGTCTCACTACTATACATTAACACAGGTAACAACATACCTATGTAAGAACCTAGCGCACTCAAGACTTAGTCTCTTTACATCCACCAATGATTTAGTTGCACCAGCCACCTTCCTGCCGTTCACAACTTTCCTACTACACTCTGCATCATCCCTTCCCTTTTCCTCCAACATATGTCCTAAATATTTAAATTCAGACACTTGTTCCAGATGCTCACTATCTAACATAACTTCACACCGAGGACTGCCCTCACTCACAACCATAACCTTACTCTTATCTACATTTACTTTCAAACCCCTCCTTTTACACACCCTGTCAAATCTCTCTGCTAATCCTCTCAAACTCTCTTCAGATTCGCCCCACAAAACCAAATCATCCACATATAATAGGTAGGGCACCCTCTACTCTCTTCCATTCTACATCATTCTAACACCATTCCCCTGCCACCCCCACCTCTAGTTCTTTCCTAACCCCATCCATATACAAATTGAATAACCAAGGAGACATAACACGTCCCTACCTCACTCCTCTATTAATATTAAACCAATCACTTTCGACTCCATTTATTCTTACACACGCTTCACTATCGTCATATATACTTTTAATTCCATTCACAAGCATACCACCAACACCATATATCACTAACACCTGCCATAGAGCTTCCCTATTAATCGTATCATACGCCTGTTGGAAATCCATAAAAGCTAAATACAGTTTATTCTTCTTCTCTCTCATTTTCTCAGTCATTTGTTTCAATGTAAAGATTTGATCCACACATCCACTACCACTTCTATACGCACCTTGTTCTTCACCAATCAGTCTTTTAGTCACTTGACGCACTACTTTGACCAAAATGCCAGCATATATCTTTCTTACAACACTTAATAAACTAATTCCCCTATATTCCTACAGTTACCCTTATATAAGGGTACTATTACTGCTCTCCTCCAATCCCTCGGAACTATACTCTCCATAAACGCTCTGTTACACAACTTCCAAATCCACTCAATAACCATCTCGTATCCGTTCTTGATCATTTTACCAGTAATTTCATCTATACCTGCAGATTTACCAACTTTCTAACTACACATTACCTCTTTACTAATGGACTCTCATCCCCAAAATACCTATTCCTTCTTGTACCATCAAACCCATTCACATTCACTAACTTCACTTCACTCACCTCCTCTTCATTACTGCCAATGTTATGCAGATTTTCGAAGTGTTCCTTTCACACTCCCCTCACATCCATTTCATCAGTTATGAAAGTATCATCCCTATTCATTATTTTAAGCAGTTTCCCCTTTTTCTCATTCTTAACCAAACGCGTTTCCTTCCAGAAGAGCTTCCTATTCCCTTGTAAGTCTCATTTATCCCTCTTCCAAACTGTTCATTTACCTCTTTTTTTTTCGTCCTATGTATGCATCTTTTAATATTTCTTTTTTCCTCCTTATATAATTCCAAACATCTTTCTTTTGAAACCTAATCATTGGCTTTTAGTACATTCATCCACGCTTCTTTTTTACTTTTAACCGCTTGCATCACCTCTTCATTCCACCACTCACTGTTAACATTCTTACTTCCTACTTTAGCACATTCACATACTTCTTTTGCACTACTAACAACCGCTTCTTTCATTTACTCACAGATTTGTTCAGTTTCAACTAGTTCACATTCAACTGATTTATTTGCAATCGTTAATTTTACAATTATTATTATTATTATTATTATTATTATTATTATTATTATTATTATTATTATTATTATTATTATTATTATTATTATTATTATTATTATTATTATTATTATTATTATTATTACGTACCGAGCCCAAGCCTGGACTCAGGGATTCGGTCGTTTTTGCGAACTCTAATTCAGTCTAATTCAGCCAAGTCCAGCGATAGGTAACATATGCCCCCCCAAAAAATTTTCAACTTCTCTTTAACTTGTAATATATTTATTTTTATTATTTATTTTTTTCTAATTCCTTACTTGAACGCTTGTATAAAATTAGCATGCAGAGAACTTACAAGGGCATTGGTATATGCAACTATCTTGACTTGTAAAACAATCCTATTCTTCACATGTGTATATTATGAAAGAACATGTAAACAAATTAACTGAAAATTTTCTTAATAATGCTTATTGCTATTCAATGGAGGTAAACAAATGTGGATTTAACAAATAAAAGATTTACATTACAAGATCAATGATGAGAGACCAGACCAAGACCAAGAGAGACCAGACCAGAGAGACCAAGAGACCAGACTTCAAATAGAATTTATTGAATTAACAGCAACGTTGTCGATTGACTTTTTTTTTTAAGGATAAATACCAGGATTAGTACTGTAGAGCTTTATATATGTAATAGAATTAAGATCCCAAAAATGAGGAAACTTGCGACACAAACCCACATTCAAGACTCCCCCACATTAATTAAACTCACGTTTCCCTTTTCAATTTAAATATTTTAAAGATAACTATTTATTTTTTTATTGTATCTTAGTATTTATTATATGCACAAAAATATCCAATACAATAATTTATTATATTTTTTTACAAAATGTTTTGTTATAACTTGGATCTGATCTTGAATTTGGACTCAGAGTCTGCAAAAAACCTAGACTTAGACTCGTACTCAGCTCTAAAAAATGGGCTCGGTACAACATTAGTTATTATAACTTTAGCTGTCACCAACCCCCCCCCAAAAAAAAAAAAAAAAAAAAAAAAATAAATAAATAATTTATTGCAAAATATTTTTGAACAGAATAATAATTGTAGTGGAAAGATCGTTGTGAAAAGTGAGATTGAAGTAAATGATGGACTTGTGGATTTTGTGGAAGAGGAAGATGACATATCGAATGATGACCAACCTTTGGAGCAAAATTCTGAGCCAGATGAAAATCAGGTATGCATAAAGAAATGAAAAATAATCTATAAATTTAATGAATTATATTTTTAGCAATTTATTTTGGCCATTATTTTGTTTTTATTAGCCTGTAGTAGTGGTGGTTTATATAATTTTTGTAAAAATTTGTTCAAGAATATTTTGTTTTCAAAATTCTTTATTGTTTATTTCTTTTTCCTCCTTTCTCTTCCCACTAAATGTGGGGTCGGGGTGCGTAGCGCACGGAAATATTATAGTTAAGTAGAAGATCATGACGGAAGTCGAGAATAAAGCTCCCCCCCCTACCATCCCATCCATTCCCTTAAGTGAGAGCTCGTCGTAGTATAAAAAAATCCACTCTAGAACTTCACAACACTCCGACGGACCCTCAATATGGGGTTCATCCCATGGGTCAGAACCACAACCATACCCCCTCACAAAACCCCTCCATTCAATCTGCACCTTTCTTCTCGCCTCTGCCAAACTCGCATTCCTTTCCTTCAGTCATTCATTTACTGTTTCAATCCACTTTTTATTTGGTCTTCCAGCCAGTTGATTCCCAACACTTTCACCACTATGCATCTTCTTAACTAACTGACTATCATTCACCCTTTCCATATGACCAAACCATCTCAATGCACTCTCATTTATTCTCTCATTTAAGCCTTGACACCTCACAAGTCCCTAATACGTTAATTCCTCATATTATCAATAATTCTCACAGATAACACTCCTTTAAGATTATCCGTCTGAACAGAGTGTATCTTAGATCTATACTTCTTATTCCACACCATAGTTTCACTACTATGCATTAACACTGGTAAGAACACCGGTAATAGCATACTCTCATGCAAACCCAAGCTCACTCAAGACTTTTGCATTCACCAAGGATTTAACTGTACCAGCCATCTTACTACCATTCACAATTTTTCTACTACACTTTGCATCATCCGTTCCATTTTCATGCAACATATAACTTAAATATTTAAACTCGGACACTTGTTCCAATTGCTCACCGTCCATGATTTCACACCGCGGACTTTGTTCACACACAGCCATCACCGTACTCTTATCTACATTTACTTTCAAACCCTCCTTTTACACACTCTGCCAAACCCTTGTACCAATCCTTTAAAACTCTTCAGATTCTCCACACAAAACCAAATCATCAGCTTACAATAAGCAGGGCACTCTCCACTCTCTTCCATTCTCCATCAGTCTAACACCTTCCCCTATCACGCCTACCTTTTATTCTTTCATCACCCCATCCATATACAAATTAAGTAGTTAAAGAAACATAACATATCTCTGCCTCACTCCACTATTTATATTAAACCAATCACTTTCAACTTCATTTTTTCCACACCTTTCACTATCATTTTACATACCTTAGATTCCATTCAGATGCCTACCACCAACACCATATATCACTAACACCTGCCACATGGCTTCCCTATTAATCATGCCATCCACCTGTTGTAAGTCCATAAACCTAAATGTAATTTATTCTTTTTCTTCTCTCATTTTCTCAATCTTTTGTTTCAAAGTGAAAATTTGATCTACGCATCCTCTACCACTTCTAAATGTACCTTGTTCATCGCCAATTCAGTCTCTCAGTCACTCGACGCGCTCTTTCAACCAAAATACTAGCATTTATCTTCCATGCAACACTTAATAAACTATTTCCCCTATAGTTCAGTTTCTACAGTTCCCCTTATCCCCTTTACTCTTATATAAGGTTACTATTACTGCTTTCCTCCAATCCTTTGGAACACTTTGTTACACAACTTCCATATCCATGCATTCACCATCTCGCCTCCATTCTTGATCATTTCACCGGTAATTCCATCTATACCTACAGATTTACCATTCTTCATCTTTCTCACTCTACTTATTACCTCCTCCCTACTAATTACCTCATCCCCAAAATACCTATTCCTTCTTGTACCATCAAACCCACACTTATTTTTTATCACTTCTTCATTACTGCCAATGTTATTGAGATTTTCAAATTGTTCTTCTTTTTTCCTCCTATGTATGCAACTTTGTCTTCCTTTTTTTCCTGCTTGTGTATTTCCTTACGCCTTTCTTTTGTGACCTCATCGTTGGCTTTTAGTACAATCAGCCACGCCTCTTTTTATATATTTGACCGCTTTATCAACTCTTCATTCCATCACTCACTGCTGACATTCTTACTTCTTACTTTAGCACATTCTCATACTTCTTTTGCTCTACTAACAATGGCTTCCTTCATTTGCTTCCAGATTTGTTCAGTTTCATCTTGTTCATATTCAACTGATTACCTTTTTCACTTAACTTTTCACTCTTAATTCTTCCCACTTCCTTCCTTTTTTTTTTCCTCTCCACCCAAGCCCCACTAACTTAATCTTATATAAAACAACATAATGATCTGATAATCCCATCCCCCAACCCCTCACTAATGTAACTTCCATCACATACTTCAACATCTTTTCCAACACAAAATCAATCATACTTTTCACTTCGATGCAATCTCTACCTACGCCAACTCTAGTATACTTATGAATACCCTTGTGTTTGAAGAAAGTATTACTTACACACATACCTCTTTCGTCACAGAAATCAATCACCTTCCTACCATTCTCATTTTCTCCCACCACCCCAAAGTCACCTGTTATACCCTCCCTTTTTCGATTGCTTATCTAGCCATTTAAGTCACCCAACACAATCAATCTGAAGCTCCTAGTCACCTCATCCAAAACATCGTTCAGATTATCCCAGAAAATTGCACTCCTCAACATCACCCTCAGATGGACCATATGTTACAACCACACTAACCCTAACCTTCTCAAACTTAAATTTAACCATTAGAATTCTAGTATTCACACAAACAAAATCCACCATAGTTCTGTGCCACAGGACACTCATAAGAATCGCAACTCCTCTTCTTTCATTGCTCTGCACTCCAACACACACACACACACACACACGTTTCAGCCCACACCACTCGTCTTCACCCTTCCCTTCATCTTTGTTTCAGTCACACCAAACAAATCAAATTTATTCTTATTCAGTTGTTGTTAGACAATTATTTAAAGTCAGATACATATAAGTTATTTTAAATATAGTTATAAATAGTTATATATATATATATATATATATATATATATATATATAATATGGCATATATATATATATATATATAACCTTCTTAACTTGATCCTTAACAACATATATATATATATATATATATATATAGCATAATATATATATATAATATATATATGATTTTTATATATATATATATATAGCAAATATATTGTATATGTATATAGCAGGAACAGCAATATTATGTATGTAGATTTAAAGAACGAACGGCTACAACAACTGCTATATGCTGCTGTAACTCATCTTAATAACCTTATATGTAATAATAATATAATATATATATATATATATATATATATATATTGACTAAATTAATCCAAGTCAAATCAGCCATTTTACTAAGTTTAAATACCAGCAAAATAAATTAAGTTTCTTCAAGTAAATTTAATAACTATAATATACAGTGTTAATATAAAGGCTATGGGTATCAATTGATACCTGTAGAAAAATACAATATTTTCAGTTAGTACTTTTTTTTTTTTTTTTTTTTTTTTTATAAATCCTAACAACTGCATTACAAGCTCATGCAGTCTTTATTGCTTGAGCTTTTACCTTGATATTCGTAGATCACGCTCTTTATATCACAAAAACTCCATCATCTGAAAAGACATAAAAGATTATTTAATCACTTTTAATCCTCTTCCTCTATCACAGTTTCTCTCTACCCCTTTCCCCACAGAGAGGTAGATGAACGCCGCTGTCACCCTAATGGGAGAGGCACCCGACTTCATCTGTGCTGGCGAGGTGTGAGTCGCATCACTCGTTCATGACTGGGTGCACGCGACCTAGCATCAGTTTGAACCTTTTTCTCTGAACACTCTGAAACACCTATAATTTTATAAGAGAATTCCCGCTACCTATCGCTGTCCACCGGATACAAACATCATGGGCTTGTCACCCATGAGGGGGAAATTTTAATTATTATATAATCCTGAATCAGTTAAATTTGCCGCAGAAAAATAGGTCATATCTCTCAAGAACTATTGACATTGCTACATTTACTGGACCGCGGATTTTGAATTGTACTTTTAGCATAGGCGCCACGACTCTGTCCTCTTCACCTGGAATGCCTCTACCTACCCCCAGCGATCCCTCGCCTGGCACGCCCTCGATATCCCAGATGCCCAATCGCTTGGGGCAACCCCGAAAAGTCGTACCCCTGTCCTAGTTCTCGCCTGTCTACTACTCATGCTATAATACACCCCCGATGTATTTACTACGATCTACCACGTCCAAACTTCTTACCAACCATAGAAACGTCATTCTCAGCAATGCCCTTGAGAAAGCTTTATGAGTTGAGGACCCTCCCATCACGGTAATGAGAAACGGGTCCCTTCTCGTTCAAGCTATTACTCAGAATCAAAGTTCCATCTTGTCATCCTTAACGTCTCTTGGAGATATCCCTTTTATTGTCACTTCTGATGAAGTAAGAAACTCATCCAAAGGCACTATTTATGATGCATTAGAGAAAAGCGAAGAAACTGTTTTCATTCTACACCTCCAAGAGAAGAGGTTTCTTGTTGCAAATGTATTCGTTTCCCCCCACGTCGAGACTCGCCTGACACTCGGAAGTTTACCTTGACACTGACCCTTAGCGCCCTTTTTCACCTACAAAGGTGAAAATAGGGTTTACAAGCTACAATCTTCGTCCGTTTATTCCACGACACAGATATTGCTTCAAGTGCCAGCGGTTTAGTTATCCCCGAAAATACTGTAGGGAACCCCACAACGCCTCTTCCTTAAAATGCTCGTCTTACCTGTTAGAGCAGGAAATATTGGAGTTATGCACCAGGCAGAAATTGAGCTGGGGAGATGCCATAAATCAGCTCAATAAGAAATATCTTTTACAACAAAGGCAATCCTACTCTGTAAATACAGCAGCTTCCCGCCTCCGCGTGTCAATTCACCAACACAACCCCATTCCAGTAAAACACTACACACTATCTCCAGCGGGACTCCGCAATTACTGTAACTTGCCCACCTGCATTGCCCGTATTACCGATTACTCACATAGTCCGAAAGCAGCTTGCCACCCAATCTCCCGCCCAAGATGCTGTTAACTAACCTACAGCGAATTTGGTCTTCGACCTAAGTCTGCTCACCCATCAACATACCCGGAGAGCATTCCCTGCCAAAAACCTCTGTCCCCTGCCCTCCTGATGAGTTCGCCGAACCCATGTAAATGGTCTGCGTCTATGTCCCCTAATCTGTCTCCCAGCATTGCTATTACTCCTGAAATATGGATGTTCCAAGAGCTGAAACAAAAGACTAGGCACCAAACCAAAAATTTCTGGCTAAAATTTAAAGCATCCAAATTACTAAAGCAGGACACATTAACCATAGCTCTAAAAAACGCCACTCGGAAGAGACCTCTCTGCAGCTCTATTCCCGAGACAAAAGCATCGACACTAATAGACTGTTCCCAACAAACCAACCACAGCTGTAGAACAACCCACCAACCAGCCCTCTAATAGCCTGCTGGATTATTCCAGTTCTTTCAAATTCTCTCCTAACTTTTCCTTCTAGTTCCTATCACAGCACTCCCCCTAAAGGATTCTATACCCTACTGAATTACGTGGATTCCAGTTCCCAAGTAGAGCTTGATGTGGCAATCCCTCCTCCAATCACCTCTTGCTCTTCTGAGAGAGGTGAGTGGAAAACCGTTCAACGCAAACACTGAAAACTCCAAGCGGGTGTCATGAATGGGGACTCAGAGGTCTCCCATCCTTACACAGATTGTCCAAACTTTTTCCAAAGTCACCCACCTGATGGCTCATTGACAAAGCTTCCAGCCTCCAGACTTCAGAGATCACTTTCCCTGTTAACCCAATGAAACTTATTTTTAATACCAACCTTACAATTTCAACTAAATCACAATAAGGAGGCCCTTTCCCGGTAACGCCTTCCTGCACTATTTCCTTGGAATCTGTCCTATATTTTTCACCCAGTTCTGAATCTGCTTGCTCGGTGGATATTGACATCGCTCCCACTTCCAGTTATGAATATTCTGGCTGCTGTTCCAGCGACCAACTACATCCACACAAAAATATGGACTTGGTCCAACTCGACTTACTTCGTACTCATGGCGAAGTCTCTCCACCAAATACAGCTTTGCCACCTCCCTTCAATGGAATTGTTGTGGCTACTATTCTAATTTTGAAGAACTCGTTCAAATAATAAATTTATGTACACCAAGGTGTATATATTTGAGGCAATTTGAACTATGCTATTGCGACTTTTTCCAATCGTCGGAATACAAGTCGCCGCTAACATCTATAAAACCCACTTTCTCCCTTTAATGAAAGGTTTTCGACCACTGATGCGGCCTTTAACTTCTTCCAACAGGAGGTGCCGGAATTCTCATTCATAACTATGTCCCCTTTTCTTCAGTCCCACTTCGAATTAGACTTTGTACAGTGGTAGCACGAGTCTATCTGTCCACCGATTTCACTGTCTGTTTGATCTACTTGACTCCCAGTAGCGAGTTTGCTAAGGACGACTTAGTTGACCTTTTCCTGCATTTCCCCCCCCCCCCATCCAGTTGTCATATTAGGAGATTTCAACCCTCGTCACCCCCCACAAGGCTAAAATCCTTGTCAATCTCCTAGCCCCCTTTTCTCTGGGATCCCTTTACACTGGATTCTCTACCTATGAACGTTTAGATACATACCTCCATTTGTATAGACATCTTTAACTCCCATCCTCTTATGGATTGCCTCATTTGGTCCCGCTTTGATTATTTGTACCGCAGTGACCATTATCCAATATCCTTCCTCGAACTCACACCGAACCCAATGTTAGAATCTCACACCGCCTATTGGTGTGATCAAGGGGAGTTGTCCCTTTTTTACCAAGCTACAGTTATCCCACTTTCTCCCTTTAATGAAAGGTTTTCGACTGCTGATGCGACCTTTAACTTCCTCCAACAGGTTATCATTACAACAGCAGAAATTAGCATCCCGCTATCACCTAAACTGACCCGCTCTGCGGCGAGATTCCGCCGAAACAATCGCTAAACGCGTAAACAATATTTTCGATCTTTTTTGTTTTCCAAGTTACCACCACTCACCGGCTGAGCCCTCTTCAAGGAGTGGTATAATAATAAAATGAACAAAAAACACACAAAAACCTGAGATGGGATGGAGAGAGAGAGAGAGAGAGAGAGAGAGAGAGAGAGAGAGAGAGAGAGAGAGAGAGAGAGAGAGAGAGAGAGAGAGAGAGAGAGAGAGAGAGAGAGAGAGAGAGAGAGAGAGAGAGAGAGAGAGAGAGAGAGAGAGAGAGAGAGAGAGAGAGAGAGAGAGAGAGAGAGAGAGAGAGAGAGAGAGAGAGAGAGAGAGAGAGAGAGAGAGAGAGAGAGAGAGAGAGAGAGAGAGAGAGAGAGAGAGAGAGAGAGAGAGAGAGAGAGAGAGAGAGAGAGAGAGAGAGAGAGAGATTAGATAGGAGAAAGAGGAGAGAGAGAGAGAGAGAGAGAGAGAGAGAGAGAGAGAGAGGAGAGAGAGAGAGAGAGAGAGAGAGAGAGAGAGAGAGAGAGAGAGAGAGAGAGAGAGAGAGAGAGAGAGAGAGAGAGAGAGAGAGAGAGAGAGAGAGAGAGAGAGAGAGAGAGAGAGAGAGAGAGAGAGAGAGAGAGAGAGAGAGAGAGAGAGAGAGGGAGAGAGAGAGAGAGAGAGAGAGAGAGAGAGAGAGAGAGAGAGAGAGAGAGAGAGAGAGAGAGAGAGAGAGAGAGATTTTTAACACAGGTTTAAGCTCAGTGGTAGAGCACTCGCTTCGCAATCGAGGGGGCCCAGGTTCGAGAGAATGTGAGCTATTTTCTATTAACTTTAGCTTCGTTTCCGCAGGTATTAATAATTACATTTGTGGTGTGCTTTGCAACAAATGGGAATTAATCGCCGTCCACGATAGGCCTGGCTAGCCAGCGGATTTAGCCGTTAGGCCCTTAACTCCCATAGACCTTTCTCGAAGGGTCC